>JAODOY010076968.1:0-15617 GCA_025399855.1 Forbesichthys papilliferus
ATATATATAGTTAGCTATACTCCTACTCCCTGCACATCTCCTATTTGAGCTGAGACTATTTAAAAGACTGAGTGTATTGTAATTGTGACATGGTCTTAACATATGTGATGTGAAAATAAAAAGAATAACTGAATATAAAAAGAATAAATTGTATTTCCAGTTTTCAGTTTGTGTTTCTTTTTCTTTATTTCTACAGCTTTTCTGGTATACAGTTTCAATAGCCTACCGATTCAGTTCACCTACAGTTTCAATACCAATAGCTATTGGAAGCAATAGCTGTGCAACTGCAGAATACACCCTGACACAGTTAACTGAATTCCCCCATCCATCACCGTGGCCGCCAGAACCACCTGCGCCCCCAAATCACTGTCTCACGCCTGCCTGCTTCTGTCGGGGTAGGCACGTCTACTGTGCACAGCCATGCTGGCCGACAAAAGGCCAACCCCCATCAACGCGGCCTCGTGGCGAGTCGGGTTTGCCTCGAGAAGCACTCGTGTTACCACAGCTACAACGTGGCAAGAGTTCAAATATTAGCAATCTTTCTCCAGTCAAGTCAATTCAAGTTAATATTATTTATATAGCCATTAATCACGTTGCAGTCTCAAAGGGCTGTACAACATACATGTCACATGGAAACAAACAAAACCCTGCTCCACCCCCTGGGCAAGGAAAAACCTCCATTAAAACCCCATGGGTGGAAAAAAATGGAAGAAACCTTGGGAAGGGACCACAGAGGGAGGAATCCACCCCTCCAGGACGGTTAAGATGCAATAGGCAAACCGAATGTAGCATTAATACTATGTATAATAATTTACACATTCTGCCGTACATAAGAACTATCACATTGGAAAGATTTAAAGCGTGTTGTAAGTTCGTTAATTAAGAGTGTCTGTCAACTGTTGCATAAACAGACACATTAACAGACATCACAGGAGTACCAGGTTCTCCACCATTCCTGACTTTACCTTAAAATTATAGTAAGCTAATTGTAAGCTAATACACTTTCTTGTCAAATTTAACAAATATTTCCTCGCAGTCCGCAACCTTACTGTTCTCTGGGTGTGCCCAAAAAATAATCCGGTACCTCTACACTGCCAGCGGTGCAGACTGCCCACAGCAGCAATATCCTCGCCTTCTCAATGTGTTTCCAATGTGCGTCTGAGGAAGCATCCTATGGCATTGATTTAATTTAATGAGTTTTCATTTAACTTAAATGTGTGTATTAGTGACTTAATGTCTGCGTACAGTAGCCAACCTTGCCCTAGTCATAAGGATTGCATTGTCCAGGATGGCCCTGTGACTGGTTGGTTGGTTTGGTTGGTGGACACCCAGCTTGAGAGGCCGTGGGTTAAATGCCCGGTCTGTAATCTATCTGTTGAGCAAGATGCCTGAGAGCTACCTGCTCATTCGTGTTTTTAAATGGTTCTCACTGTAAGGCGCTTTGTATACAAAAACTCAAATAAAAATATGTAATTGCATACAGCACATTGCTGTATGCATTTATTCAGTAGATAATAGTTGACTTTGAGCTGAGCACTTTGATAAATGATAGGGGGCGTTATGTATGTAGTGTAGTGTATATGTGCAGCCTTGTACATTCTAGCTAGAATCTATAATTGTTCATTTCCCTTTCCATTTTTTTTAAAATTCTGCCCCATTTCCACCTTACATTAACGCCACGAATAACACACTGGGTGAGGACAGTCTTCCATTTGTCTCCGTCATGCCGTATAGCTGACCGGGGTCGCCTTATCGGTCAAGATGACACGGTTACAGCAAACCACCTTGACGTGCGCCCCTCCATCGCGTCCCCCCCATCTGTTTTTCCACCAAGCTGTGTCAACAACGCGGACAAACCTATCGCCAGAGGTAAAGTGCGAAGGTGTGATCTCGACAGACCCCACCGCACCCCCATCTCCCCCCGCCCTTCCCCCGCCGCACATGTCTGTCAGTCTGAAGGGGCTCATTTGCCAGAGTTTCGACATCCCATCCAATCCCCACAGAGAGCTACCTGCCATCAACATGACACTTTATTCCCTCTCTTCTCCAAGGCAGTAGTGCATCCTGACATGATATTGCCCTTGAAATGCATGAGGGGAAAAAAAAATTACATATAAACACCATAGTGCAACTATACTTACACCCCCCCCCCCCAACCGTACCTGTCGCAACCTCAATCCAATCGGGGCCAGGAAGGAAGACACACACACACACACACGGCACGAGACTTGACTGTGCACATAATGTGTCATGCATGTACTGCATGTCGACAGATTCTACTCTGAAGCAGGTGATATAGGCAGGCAGCGTCTGCACACCTGGGCCAAGGAAAATTACAAGTTTTTCCAGATGCGAGGTTGTTTGTGTGTGTGTGTGACACGAAGCCCGCTTGACAGGTGAGTAAAGTCACCGGGTACGGTTCAAGCACACATTTATAAAATTGCTTAAGAAAGTTTGAAGGGAGAAAAGGGGATTTCTAGAGAAGCAGTGACAATTCCAGGGCACAGGCATTGTATGCACATTAGAACAATGTAAGGGCACACTTTGCTCAGGTAAGACTCAAGCTACCAAAGCTAAATAAAAAAGAAATTGAGAAGCTAGTGGCAAAGCATTTCTAACCTAAAATAAATGTGCCTAACATTGCCTCCACCTTACCACTAATCTAATGTCTAAAGATAATCATGTTTCCGTCATGCGGGAGGGTGTTTCACAAACATAATCAACATCTGAACCAGAGCATGAGCATCTGGAGGAGGGGCAATAAGGCAGAGAGGTTATGTGTCAGAGGGAGATTCCTGATGGGCAGCATCAATACTGATCTATAGCCATAGATCTGTCACATCCGGCCGCATGTGGAGGCTCAAATGTTATTGATCAACGTCCGCCAATAGCAACAACACAAAATATGCATGTTTTAGTCTGAAATAAATAATATAGAAGCTCTGAGTAGTGAAGTAGACATCTGATAAAAAAATAAATAGCTGCACATTGATAAGTCCTTCAAACAAAATGAACTGGTTCACACAGTATGCCTTGTAAATCCACGTGAAAGATTTATAATTTATGTAAAGTCCACTGCAATGTTCAGAGCACCTACTATTATGACAGCAAAAATAATAATATTAAGAATAATAATTATAGGTTCATTTAAAAGTTGGGCAATAGAGAAAATGGAAACAATGCTCCTACTATGCCCCATAACCAGAGGATAATCGAAGGGAACAAGGGGTAATTGCATGCAAATGAGCGCTATCTTAAATTGGAACTTGAAATGGGGAGCCACAGCACACTTTCACTTCGACAAATCACTACTCCAGCTTACTTTGCTAATCAACACACCTTGAAGCAGCATGGGGCAAACTCGCCTAATTGAAATCAGCAGGCACGACATTTGCTTGGAATGGGAACCCGCCTTGCCTTTGAGCTTTTAATGGCTGGTGATTGGTCGCCACTGGTCTCCAGCCAGTGGCCCGAGGCTCACTCGCAGGGAACGCCTGTGACACGCAATCAAAACCGGAGATAGCCGGTGGAAATTTCTTCTCCTCCCCTGTAAGGCTGAGATGGACGCGCTGTTGGAATGTCAGAACTCCCACCGGGCTTTAATTAAGGGACACCACTCCCCCCCCCCCCCCTCCCACCTTAGGAATTCACTGTTATAACTTCTGTGAGGAAGACAACAGAGGATAGTTGTCCAAGGTAAAAACGCTTATTAGACCTACCGTACCGTGATAGAACAGTGAGAACTAAATGACAGGGGTGAGCTTTGATGCGTCAGAACCAAACCGCTTCATGAAATTGTCTCATTAACGTTCAAAAGGCAGAGGCCTGTGTTTCAGTTCAGATGTTCCCTGATAGAGGTGTGTGTGTGTGTGTGGCATGTCGGGAAAGGGTGGACCAAAAAAAAAAAGAAGAAAATAATTCCTGGCTCCAGACTCTGGAGTTGGGATGGAGGACGTATTCCCCTTTCCCTTAGGCTGGTGGCGAGCCAATATTGCAATATAAAACTAAATCAGCAAAACACAGGCAGGCAAACAGTCATGGAACAGAAATGTAGAATCTTTCTCATTGTAGTTCCTGCAGCCTCTCCAAACTAATCACTCTCTCAGTAGGGGGAGAAGTGTCTTGCTGGCTACAGTACACACAAAGCATCCGAGAGTCTTCAAATGAAGATCCACAGATCTTTGTTCTGCTCGGTGCAAGGAGACACAGCACACACATGCACGCGCGTTAGTCTTCCGCCGCTCGCTCAATCACTGCGGTTGCTTCTGCTGGGACAGTAAAGTAAACAACACGGCCACCAATCAAAAGAGAGCCGTTCCTGGTGCAACACCGTGCCTGGGAGACATATGGCTAGAGGCTCAGAAATGCAAAGGGGTGTGTTGACATGACAACACCGTGCTGATCCATCATCCAGGGTACAGATGGAGTGGGTGGTGTCATGTCTCTTCCCCCTAACGCCATGCCCACTTTTCCTACTCGGCGAGGAAGGACAGAGTCATCCCTGAGTCTGAGTCTGCCATGATTTATTTCTTTTTTTAAGGAAAAAAAGTCTTCATTAGTATGGAAGGCGCGGCAAAAGGCTGATTAAATATCACTGGGTTGAGGAAGATGTAAAACAATCTGACTGAGAAGCACTGGGCATGCGATGAAGACCAAGAACGGTCTGCTCTTGACATAACACGTCATGTGAAGTGTAGAGCTGATTACTACTCATCGCTGCACTGACACAATGTGCACCATATGAAGAACTCCTCAACATAACAATACGGCATTGATGCTATCAGCCTCTAGCATCGCGTCCTAACGCAACGCAACACCAGCGAGCGTCGCACACAAAATCAGTTTGAGTGCGACCTTTTCAGTTGGATTGTCCTAGCTAGCTTAGACGCGAGAAACTCGACGCTGCATGATGCGGCGCAGTTTTTAGGAAAACTTTTGTCGGACGCCCTGTTTGTATCCGCTTCCTGTCGCCCGCGTTGAAACCACAGAACTAGGCCTATCTCATTAATGGTTGAATAGACTAGGGACTGCTCATCCAGTTACGTTAATAATGTGGCAGCTTGCTGGAGGGAGATGTTTTCTGCCAGGATGATAGAAAACAGAGCTTGCAAGCTAGTTATACAGATACCTGAGCAGTAGCCTACTTATCTACCGGCCCCGGCCATAATATTGCGTTGTGAATGTTGAGAAGGCAGTTCTCTAGTGTGCCACAGCTGGTAGGCAACGTGGGCTGTTTAGGCTACATGTTGCCATGGATTCAGTGTGGACAGAGAGCGTTCCATGAAACGGATTCAGTGTGGACAGAGAGCGTTCGATGAAACGCGATAGTTGGATGCTCGCTTGCGGTTGCATTCAGTGTAAACTATTGATTTGATCATAATATAATATAATCATTACGCTATAGACCATATTGGATATTCATAGTAAAATGAGAATTCACAAAAAAATGTAAATCACAAAAAGCAAAAGAAAATGAAAAGAAAACCAACAGAAAAACCCCAATCTACTCTCAGTCACAAATAAACAACGAAACAACAACAATGAAACCCGGGGACTGTTTTCCCTGGGTTTCGTTTCTCTAGGGGAGCATGGGAAATGTAAATATTACTTGAAGTATTAAGAACATGTAATTGCGTACAGAGATTGTTCCTCCATTGTACAGTACCATGGCATGAATTCCAACTCATAAAACCTGCTGTTTAGGTGCTATTCACATTCAAACGTCAGTGATTTATGGTTGGCATTATGTGCGTCTGCTGCCCAACTATACGAATTTGAGAAGTCTTTTGTTAATTTGAGGTAATTTAAATGACTACAGGTGAGAGGTAATCAGTCAAAAAAAAAAAAAAACTTTGACTAGGTAATTTTAATAAATTACAACACACCCTTAAGTACAGACCACTGGGCAGAACACGTTTTACAAAACACTTTACGAATGAGGCTGACCTTTCCCCCCATGCTGATTGTCTGCAGGTAGTACTTTTACGGAACATAATTACAGTATGTAGCATGGATTTGGATTATGCAAGTCCATCATCTTGATGTTACCCTTACTGTATATTACGCTGTATTTACATAAACAATAAGATGCACTAAAAGGCTGGAACACTTTGTATTACACAGTCTGGAGGTTTGAAGCTTCCTTGACAAGGATCACATCCAAAAGAAGATAGACACGCACATGGGCATTCTGTGGTGCAGTCGGCCATCCCTACCCATCCGTTGGGACAAGTCACATTAAACAAGCAACAGATGGTAAAACGCATTAAGGTCACTGGTTGAGATTCCTAATGGCACAATCTCCACTGGAGCTGTCGGGCTGCATCACGGAGGCAGCTGTGTTGAGAGGCAGCTTATGAGCACCCTGTTAAATGCTGCATATTTTGACAACAACATGTGTGTGCGTGTGTGTAGTGCATGCTAGAACTGGGCAGAGAAAGGGGGCGGAAAGGGGGGGGGTCGTGTCTCTTCTGTGGAGGTGCTGTGTGGACACGAGCCTTCCGGTCGACAGAGCATGTTCCGAGGTGAAATGTCGTCATTAACTCTCCAACGCGACGACTTCCCTTTCCTGGCCGACTCAAAGCACAGACCCCCACCCATTTCCCACTCGACAACCCACAGAGAAAAAAAACATGTTGCAATAGCGGGTAATGCCCACCGGGGGCATATGACCTGCTTGGAGTGCACTGATGACTTCAGAGAAGAGGGGAGAGAATAGATGAGGGAAATGTTCTGAAGCAGTTAAAGGCAGGGTCAGTTATCCTTGCTTGCTAACGTAGAGCTCAAATCATAACAATATCCCTCTGCAGTGCCGCTATCTACGGAGCCAGGGCTGTGTAGAAGTATCAGGTAATATTTTTCACCGCGCACAGAGAGTGGTAAGATACCGAACTGCGATGAGATATTTGGTGAATTTGACTAAATGTGTATTAGCTTACAATTAGCTTACAATAGCTGACTATAACATTAAATGCTGGGATGTAGACAGCTTTCGGAAAGGTGTTGTCAAGCTTACAGGGGTGGGTCTATGCATCAGACGTTCAGCACAGGGGTGCTTATGTGACGTAGTGCTGATAGACAGAAGTGGCTGAGACTAAAGCTATGATAGTGTTGTGTGGTGCGGTATGCACCACTTTGTGTTTCCAAGGACAGATCCAGGGCTTTGTAAAAAACACTGCTTTTTCAGAATCTACAGAACAGGCAGCTTTAGAATATATTATCTGAATTTGACCAAAAAGTAAGTATGTTTTATAAATATATTTCTATCGCTGACTCTACCTTTAATGACTATGAATTATGGAACCATGCTTAAATGCATATGTGTTGTTTGGCTGTTCCACACGGCCGTCAATGCACAGGCAACGGAACCTCATGGTGAAATCACACAAGCAGGGTTTGCGCTCTGGTGTGGCTGGTGTATCTACTGACCAGAAGAGCGACCCCCACTTTGATTTGAGTGTCTGCGCTACCCTTTGATTCAAACATGAGTTTGTGATTGGTGACATTTCCATTAGCGTTACCTCAGCACACATGCTGCCCATGGACCAACCATCACTGACAGCTGCCAGTGTGTTCTGAGTGGATGTGGCACACCACATCTCATGCGCAGACATGCCATGTGTGTTCTGGGAACTCTCACATCAAATGGCATCCGAGTGAAGACAAGTAGGCTAAATCCTAATTTCTCCCATGGAAGACTTCAGCATTGTTGTGTGTGTGTGTGTGTGTGTGTGTGTGTGTATTTGTATCTAAAGGACCTGCATTCACAATTAATTCCGGAATATTCCAGCAAGCGCAGCTAATTAACAGAGGCCATCTATTATAAATGTCTATATTTACTGACAGCTATATTTACAATGCTGGAGATATGCAAAACCACGCCGCGCTCAATGATCCATCGCATGGCGTTGCTTAATAGACCACACATTTCAAACACAGGCACTGCATTAATATTTAATATTGGCACACTGCTCCTCAGGATTAATTGTTTTGTGTATGCTTTGGCCACAGAAGAAAAACTGGCAGGTGGAACATTCAACTCCACAGAAATGGTTAGATACTTGGGGGGTAAAAAAGCATACTGATTGTACTTATTAATTTTGTTGATACATGTGGCCAACGAGGAGGCTACCTGTCAGCTTAGATCTTTGCCAACCACCATAAACTAACACCACGATTTCAAGTTTAATTAACACACCAGAATCCACTTGTTTTTAAAATGTGTGTCGCCTTGGCCTGTGTAAAAGAGAGCACTGTTTGCTACCTTCCAATCATCCTTAGTTCCCTGGTTTCCGTGAGGTTTTAAGACACTAAATTGCCATTCCATTCCACTCACGACTGTCTACAAGTACAGTAGCTCTACACCAGTTTGTTCCAATCAGTGGTGGAAAGTGTTATTTTTAGCATCAATTATTCATAGTTTAGCACTATTGTTGGTAGAATAGCACTTGGAATTCAAGAGACTTGAAAGGTCAGTAAAAGTTTATTCAACTAAGTGTAGAAATACTGTATAACTCATGTCTCATTGTTGACAATGCAGTACTTTGCATTAGCACAATTTAGCTGTGTCAAGCTCAACATCTTCTACAACAGAATGTGTCAAATGACTCTACAGTAGCATCAGCTAACACAGTGGTTCTCAAAGTGGGGGTTGCGAGAAACAGAGGAGGGGTCACAAGATGATTTTCAGAAATGAAATATAATTTTTAAATTAGTATAATTAGCATATTTTAGCCATAATTGTTAGTAGTAGAGTTCACACACTACATTAAGCATTCTGCTACTAGCCTATATTTAAATACTATCAAAGTTACGAGCTAAAAAGTTTGAGAACCACTGAGCGAATGTAAGGTTGACTAATGCTAGGTTGGGAAAAAGAAGGAATGGTTCATTAAATACAGCAACTAAATGGAAATATGCCCATTTCACTATAAATGTCACTATAAACACTCAGAATAGGACGATACCCAGTAGTGCATTGTCTAACATGCTTTCAAGTTCCTGTAGTTTCTGAGTTGGCTAAGGTCACATACGGTACAAGAAGTTTCTCATGATACTGGACTCACATGGAGCAAAATTAGATTTTAAGGGCCTTATAAATTGAGGCACCCTGGGACACTGCAGAACAGAAAAATCATGCTGGCCTAATGATGTCACGTAAATATCAAAGATTAGGCCAGAGCCACAGCACAGCGTCACAAGCAGGTGTTGCTGAGATTATTGCAGTCCACATCGCCAGGCTTTATCGAAAAGGCCACGGATTGCAGCATTTACAGTGATTCAGCACACTAGGGCAACTTGATGCAGTTCGGACAGCAATCCCTTGCTCTTTTGATTTGCATTCATTCAAGCATCAATAATCAGAAAAATTATCCATGTGTGTCAAGAATTTTAAATGTCCTGTTGACTATTAATTATAAGAATGGCAAAGCATGTAATGAAGATATTCCCATGTGCGCTGCAGCGCTTCATTTGCAAATTGAAAGAGATAGCAGCAATGAAGCAAAGAGAGACCACGGAACGTCAATGAAATTCAACGATTCACATAGCGATGACAAATGAAATAACGGTTGACGGTGCAAAGTGTGTGGGTACAGAGATGAGCTAATCGACTACCAGGCTACCAGAGGCAACTACCAATGTGAGCTAAGGATACCATTGATTGACATGACAGAAACAGTTACAGTTAGCGGACGCCGTACCTAGGCAACCAGAGCCTAAAATGTAAACCAGCAACCACCTTTCAGCTACAAAGCGATGGGTGATGAGTGAATCACATTAAATGTGCCTGGGGCTTTAGACTGAGTAAAGGGTTCATTAAAGCAATGCAACAAAATAGATGCATAACAATGTTCCATATGACGCATTTATACACAATATTCTATTTACATCCATACCTACTCTACACCATCTCTCGCATAACAGCTATTGCATAGCACATCCATTTTTTGTATATTCATGGATAAAAGCATAATGCATCCATGGCCTGCTACTGCCAAACAGCTATTTGGGAGCAGTAGAGCACTGCTCAAACATGTTTAGACTGTGTGATTTATTTCATTTCATTTATTCCATTTCCTAGCCCAAGTCAGGGGATTTAAACAGGTGACCGGTCACACACACGCTAATCTTTAAAGCAGCAAAACTCTGCAGACATGGATGCATGCTGCATAAACACACAGCCGGAAGAGTTTTTCACACTAGTCGCAGGCTTCACTTCGTCAGGGTGAAGTGTGTAACTCGACCCGTCACCTCGCACGTTTGTTTGACTGAAACGCATCAGAAGGGAGGTGACAGGGTATAGCATTAAAAGTGAGACATGGCCCCTTTGGTATAAAGTCTATATAACCTTTACAGGAACAGCCGTTGGACCAGCGACGTAATACCACTCTCAGCAGTACATCATATTTATAGATATTAAATATAGTACATGTGACGATGAGTCAGTAATAGCAACTGAATGAATACGGTAAATGTGAACATGAGTCAGTTATAGCAATTTAATAAATATGCTATATGTGACGAGTCAATTACAGCAATTAAATATGGTAAGTGTGACGATGAGTCAGTTAGCATGCTATACATGTGCACGCTCATGACACAACACAGGACACAACACATACAAAGACACAACAAGACAACACAAAGACAAAGGCACAACAAGCCACCGCACAGCACAACAGGGGGGCATGTTTGCCGGTGGCGGCAGAGAAAGTACCGTGGCGTCCCATTGAGCGAGGATAATGAAGCCGGGCTGCCCGAGGAGCAGATGAATGTCCGGCCCTGTAAATGGCCACGGTGCACAAGTGGGAGTGGCCTTGTGGTGATAATGTCACAGTATGACCAGTGGCTTCGGCTGGCCTCTGACCACATGACGCACCAATTGAATGGTGATTTGGTCGGCACATAAAAAAGCACCATTGTCAAGCTTTGGCCACAAAAGAGCTTTTTAGACACAGGGGCATTTGGGAGGGATGTTTAGAGAGCTGTTGGCTGAAACAGAGACAAGTTGAATCCACAGAAGGTTTTTTCTGCTGGTGCACTAGTGCTGAAATGTATTTGTCAAAGCACACATCTCAGGGAGCAAATAATAGAACAGCCATACGGAGGATCGTAGGTGACTTCATAAATATATTTTAGGTACAGTAGGGTATTTCCTAAGCTCTCTTTAACAGTTTGCGGGCGTGGCAGTAAATCGTTTGTAAACCAACCAATTTCAGGAATTGCATATATTTTATGTTGGACGTATATAATTTCATATCAAAATAGCATTGTTTACCTCGAAAGACTCTAGGCTATATAAAATAAAATAAAAAACACCCCCAGTGTTTTGGTTTGATATAAATTGCCAGTGACACACAGAACTATACAGCACATTAATACAAATTTCTCTTTGTTTTCAATTTTTGAGTGTTGGCGCCCATCCAGGAGACGTTGTTGATTTTCAATTGTCTGTCTCTGAAACCGTATTGCACGAAAAGTAAATAAATCTAAATGGAGACGATTCTACATTCTGTCTGCTGAACACTGCCTTTGTTTGTGCCAGTGCCTTACTTTACATGCAAATTGGGTGTTGTTGGGTTATGCATAACCTTTGTGATTACATAGATTTTGTAAATAGTGTTCATTAAACTAATCTTCTTGGTATCATCGTACACACACACACACAATACTCATAGCAATAATGTTCAGAGCAATTTAATCCACTTCTAATTGTTAACAAATTGCATTTATAATGCTTGAAAAAAAGACAGTTGACATTTCAACAGTACCTTGTAAGATCGAGCGTATTGTGTTGGCTTCTCTGACTTATCTAATTCGAAACATCACACTGAAAACTCAAACCCGCCATTAATTTAATTAGTTTAGTTTAATACAAGGCCAAAACTAACAAACATTAGCAATGATGAAAAACATAAGGAAACATTAATGAGGCTACTGTGTGATTTTCCTCTTGTATTAAAGCTATAGTCAGTAATTCTCGAGAAAGCAATGCCATAGGATGCTCCATCAGAAGCTCTGCCTCCCGCTTTGGAAACACATTGTCACGCCCGCGGCACGGGCTTAGCTCTCTCTCTCTCGCCAGGAGCCGGGTAGAACACCACCACCGGTTCTGCATCTGCAATCAGCCCCGCTATAAAGCCCTCAGCACTCCACCTCCCACACGCCAGATCGTAAACGTCCCTACGGTAACAAGCGCTCTTGTTTATTATCATCGGTACTTACCTGTATCTTTTGTCCTCCAGCTCCTGCCCGGCTCCTCCGTTCCAGTCAGCCCTGTCCCGTCCAACTGCCCAGACCTGTCCCATCTATTTGATTCTGTCCCGTATGTTTAATCCCAGTCCATTTAACCCTGCTTGCGGACGAGCCCCTCACCAGTTGCCCTCCCAGTCATGCCTCGCTGACGCATATTTTTGTGCACTCTCAATAAGTCTGCTGTGCTTCAACCATCTCGATGTGTCCTTCTACTTGATGTGTCCTTCTAACTTACAATTGCTTACTAAACCTTTAAGTTTGGCAGCAGCAGATATATATATTTGACTCATTTTGAAGGTAATCCGGGGATATTAATTATATATAAAAACTATATATGTTTTGCTATGGTAGTAGGACAATCTGACAAGGTTAGAGCTTTTCACATGGGAATTGGCATCCCGCTTTCCGTCCTGCCCGCCTCTCATGTGAAAGGCAAATATGCTGCAGTCACGGAAGCGTCTTATTTTGAGGTAACCATGAGAACAGAAAAGTAAACAAACCATGTAGATGAACCAAAAGATAGATGTATTAACAGTCTCTAAATAAACCTAGCCTACTTAATTTATGAATTAAGACAACATATGTGGTGAATATGATATGAATGCAATACATAGTTGAAAAAAACATACCAACTATGTCCAAAAAACGTATTGTCAGCGTATTTCGCGCATTCTGTCTGGGGTGGTCTGGTGTAGGGTAAAAGACGGGCCGTGCTCTCGATTCGTGCACAACATCTCCATGCAGCAGCTCAGTCAAACGCTCATTGAAGACAAAACATTAGCGATTCACATATATAAGATGTATTGGTAAAAGACTGGAAATCAATACATTCTCTAACAATGGCATGGTGATGAACAAACACCCCTCCTATGTTATCCTTCAGAATAAAAAAGAGCCAGTGGCCCCACCTGTGGTTCCACCCCACCAATCACGGAGGTCAGGGGAGCACTTCCGTGCTTACGGGCGGAAGGAAGACACCACCTGTGCCGCGACCGTCTCCCTACACAATCTATTTCCTGCATCTCCTGCATCGTTTGGAAGTCCCTATCCGCGAGATGCCGTCGGGACGGGAGCACAGCGTGCGGCCGCGTCGGGATCCAGACACCCTTCACGCGGCGAAAATGTATTCTCCGCTCTATCATGGATGTAAACACTTTCCAGCAACGTATGACACATCGGGAGATAGGGACACGTAGCCAAATAATGATGGGAGTTTTTTACCTAGTCTTCTTGTGGATGTATAAAAAAGGGGACAACAATGTCAATCAAGTTAGGCCACACCCACCTGCTACATTAATACCTTGCAATGATATATTACTTCAGTAGCTCTGCAAACAGTGCTAAAGTATTCACCGTGACAGTCAGCCACCATGACAGAGCCACCATGACGTCCACATCCCAACCCGCCCCAACTCCCGTCAGCGCAACACGTCAGCTCGGCATTAGCAGTTTTGATTTCTTTTTCAGGGGCAAGCGTCTTCAGACAATGAGCACTGTTGTGCTCTTTTCACTAAAATGCCACGGTAACGGGCCAGCTGAGCAGACCGACTGGTATGACAGCACCTTTCATAAGGTGTCCACCCCTTTCGAGGAAAGCTATTGAACTGCTCCGCACTGTTCTGCTGGCAGGAGAATCTCTGGGTGGTTGCATAGCATTTGCGTCAGCGGGGCGGAAAGGAGGTGTACTATTTGATAGTGTGGTGAGACATTGATTTTGTGCCTCCAGTAGGTTTATTCTGGTACATTGTAGGCACTGTAGACTCCACATTTCCCTCGCTCTGCCCTTTTTATGCTGAGGACGGCAAAAAAATGTATATATTGTGCACAATGTGCTGCGTGACCGTGGCCAAAACGTTGTGCTGCTCCTCCTGAAAGAGCGCTGCTTAGCAGTGATTGCATCATTTTGGCCACTAGGGGTCCCCGTGAACGCAAGCACACACACGGTTAGACCACGCCACACGCGTGCGTTTGCGTTATGCCCATGTGTGCATGTGCCTTGTCCAGTTGAGTATTACACAATCTAACAATTGCGTGACTCCTGCATGTGCGTATATATGCATCAGATATAGAAATACCTTGCCTGTAACAGAAGGCATACGTAACTGATAAGGCCAACAAGGTTATGACATGCTAACAGTTAATTGTTTTTTCATGTGTGCTATAGTCTACTTGTAAGTGGTCGACCACACACACACACACGTGCACACGCACACACACACACGCACACGCACACACACCAGTAGTTTGATGTGATGATACAGTTGCAAAAAACAAACAAACCCCCCCCCACCAAATAGTTTCAAATGTGAGACGATGCCAAGTTACACCAGATAAAGCTCACTATGAAAAAAGTACATTGAGTTAATTCTGTATTGTTTTGGATAGTGCAGCAAAGGACTTCTTTAAATGAAAACAATGTCAGTGAAGTTTATGTTTTTATATTTCCTAGAGCACCAATAACTACAAAATTATACTGCAGTGCTATTAGACAACAATAGATGTTATTATCATGCTATTGTTCAGTGGAACAGATACAAACGGTTCAATAGGAGACAAATCAGAGATAAGGCAAGGACACAGGCTCATTGTCTAACATAGGACTGCTTCACTTTCAATGATACGATAACCAATGTTTTCTCTTTTTCCCCCAATATGTATGGCGAAACAAGAAAATGCAGACAACGGACAATGGCCACTATTTATCAAACCCTCCCTAGAAATGAGCCCAGTGCAAGGTAAGCACTTCTTCTCACCTGGTTTAGTCAAAAGATCACACACTTAAAGTTGATCCAACAGATCTAGCCATTTCAACAATACATTTTGCCACAGGTCCTTGTTTACACACTATTTATTTATTATCCACACGCCCGACATTCTGTGGGTGTGGACTGTCAAAGCCAACAAAAAGAAAAGCTTCGCAAAGAAATCAGGAAGAAGGAAATCAGCCGTGCATATGGAAATCTCTACTGCTGCATAAAGCAAACATGTATTTATTTAGGTATGTTATTACGTGTCTGAATAATTCATATCTGTTTATTTAGCTCATCTCTATTTGCCACTTTAGTAGTCAGTAGTTGCTTTATACTAAACGCACATGTTCTGTGTGTTCAACACATTGATGCACAGCGCAAAGCCACTTCTGTGTCAGGTAGTTGGGTGGGGCTTTGGTGGTGGTAGTAGGGGGCTTGCTGGGGCTGGGGTGGTTGGGGCTGTGGTTGTGATTGTGGTGGGGGGGCTGTATTGTGTGGTTGTTATTATGGAGGTGATAGTGGTGGGGGGGCTGTATTGTTGGAGGCTGTGATGGTGATTGTGGAGGGGCTGTGGTTGTGATTGTGGTGGTAATTGTGGTGGGGGGCTGTATT
>JAODOY010076979.1:0-15616 GCA_025399855.1 Forbesichthys papilliferus
AAATTTGTGCCCCCCCCCCCCCCCCCCCCCCACCCGACTCTTGAGCTAATTGTTGGAAGACTTGGCTAAGTCAACATAGCATTGTTGAGGTACAGCCATCTTGGCCCAGGAGACAATGGCACACTGAAGTGGCTTGCCCATTGGCACACTAGTGGACTGCAGGCCGACAGGCAGACGTTTGTTGACTCTGAGGCTAGGTGTGACTGTGGCCTGTGCACAGGTCACATGGAAGACTCTGAACCGGACTCTTTTCATTGTTGAGTGGGCTTTCTCATGATTTATGCATGGGCAAGATGAACCCCCTAGTGCTCATACATCACATAATTTGCACGCCCAATGTCTTAATTGAAACCTCCTGGGTGTGTAGCGTTTTCTCACATTTGCCAATGCAGCAATGCAAAAATGATTGCTGTAGTGCAGAAAGCTGTGAGAGGCCATGTTGGAGTGAATACAAATGTGTACCATACCATGTAAGGGGGCATTTGGTGAGACAGTGTCAATAATAATCCTTCGTAAAGCATGATTTCCTAATTGATATGCAAACGAAGTAGCATTTACATCACATGCACGTTTAGCTTGTAATAAGCAGATCCTATAGGCTACTGCATTATTAATTCCTGTCTGACACATTTCACATGTGATTGTACGGGTTATGTCATGTGAAGCATACAATCCAGACAAAACAGGTCCATCTTTATCACCCCTATTATTGTGTATTTAACGCTAGTGGGATTGTTAATCTTTTCTTTCAATTACATCCCATCCGTTTTGGGCAGGAGGGCAGACTCTAAACACAGCTGCATCTCAGCTGCTGCAGCAACCCTGTGCATGTGCAGACATGACCCCACATACACAGACGGACCCGACCCACTCACCCATTTTACACATTTTTACACATGGACATATTCCTTTGGCAAAGCCCACTTCTCCAAATTTGTTGTCGATTCATGAAGTCAGACAATCGTACATGCTGGGGCTTGGGGCAGACATTTGGAGAACATGTACTATTCGGTCTGAGCCTAATTGTGTCATAAATTATGCTTGTAAATGCTTTAAAAAGAAATTGGAATATATTCTGATAGAATCTCTGAATGAAAGTTTAGCAATAACTGCAGATCTTTGTGGATGACAGCTCCTGACTTTTCCACAAAAAAAGTACTTATATAGTGGATCTGTATAAAACTAGATAACATTGTAAGTCAGTATAAAGAGAGAGTGTCAGGGGAACAAAGTAAGGTAAAAGTTAGCAGTTTTATACCGGCCCTTTGGCTGAGTCTGAGTGACGTACATGGATCCTCATTCTTGCTTTATGGAGCTAAAGGTGTCATGAAGAAAGACAAATAGTTCACAGTGAGGTCACAGGAAGAGTTCTGGTAAGTCTGGCAACCAAGAATGTATAGAACGGGCCAATGTTGCGTTGTAAGTTTTTGTAACGTCAAACATACCAACAAAGCTATATATGTTCTTAAATTCTATCATATAGTTTAACAGAGCAGATTGACAGCAATTGGCACATAATTCTGAGAGTGAACATGTTTCCCTATAATATAACTTAAAGTATTTAAGTGAAAATCACCACGTTGATCCAGTTTTTTACTTAATCTTTGTAGTTTTGAATCACAAGTAAAGTGTTGTGGTTTAATAAAAAGGAACAAAGAACAAAGGTCTGGCATAATCCCCTTATTGATTTCCCTGTCTGATGCAGCCTTCACAGTTCATTTAAAAGTTAAATTATTGCATTTTCCCTTTAGGCATTATGTTGCCTGCAGCCTTTTGAATAACCTATTGTCTTTTCCAGTGGGACTGATTTGAAGTCACATTCTTTGGCCCATATACCATATATTGTCTTTTTATGGTCCCGCCTTCAAACTCAGCTGCTCTGATGGAAGTTGCAACCCTCTGTACCAAAGGCGTTGTGTGTGTTACTCACCGGATGTATTCTTGTCTGCATAATCTGGTTGTTTCTAAACTCCAGGTTGGGCCCTTCCATCCAGGTGTTTAATAATGAATCTCACTCACAATGTCTGGAACACACTAGGCACATACTTTAAGGCCAGAGATTTCCCGCATTGTTGAAGGATTTGAGATCTCTTTGTTACACTTGTGTGGTGGTTATAAGCAGATTTTCTTTCGTGCAAATTGTGTGCTTTTGAATGCATTTCACTAAAGTATGCAAATGAGAGGTGGTTAATGTGGGGTTTTAGGTCCATTGTTTACATTGAGTTCAGTTATTTAGTATGCCCCCACTTTATGACCTATATACTTACGTCCCTGAACAAAGACAATTAATTCCCTCCCTCCACTTTCTGTTGATATGAGACAAGTTTCTACTAGTAGAGAATACAAGTTTCTGAAAATGATCTTAAACGGCTATTAAACCCTTAATGTTCACAGAGTATGTGGGATGGAATAAAAATGTAATTCTGTGGTCTTTAGGGTGTAATTACAACACACGTAGAAGTACAAAAAAAGTGAATCCCCTCTGTAGATTTAATCGCTTTGATTTATGGTTATAATCAAATGCATTGGATTAACTTCCAAACAAATCAACACCATGCATTAGCCCACAGTATGCCAGTCTTTTCCAATGTTTTAGCACAGACAAATATGCATTTCATTGTAATCTTCGACTTTGGCATAATGTATACAGACTACCATAACAAGTGCTGCATGGTTGGTAAACCAGGTATCTGTATATGCTCAGTTTGCTTCTGGGTTTCCCTTATTCTGGTGTTAGCGCACTCCAGATTATACTCTGTGCCTCTTTCACCGCCAAGTCCCTCAGGAGAGCTAAGAGATAAACCCTATGAGAGTAGTATCTCTGTTTTCTGTTAGCATGTCAACAGCTGCCCTGAGAGACATAACAATGTATTCTCTATGCTGGGGGGCACACACACACGCACAGGTGTTGTCAATGTCTGTCATGTATTAATGCACACGACACGCACGCCCAGTTGAAGAATTAATGGCGAAATCCTGATTCTATTGTCCTTATCACACTTGTAGCATCGTTAAAGTATTTTCAGCCGAGCTGTGCACATGTTGCTAGAGGAAGTCTGGAAAAGAGATTTGCTTCATAATGAGATATCTTTCGAGGTGCAGACAAATGAGTGTGTGGCAGGAGGATGCCAACAGGCCATTGTTTTGGTTTGTTGTCTAAAACCTTTGACTCTTGCTGAATCATTATCCTGTCGGAGAATGAAACTTGGAATAGTGTGCTGGACCAGAGGAGTCCACTTCCCCTGGAGCGACATGTAGTCAGGCTTTCCTGTGTGCAATTCAGTGCATGTCCTGTTTTTTCATATGCTGACAGCAATAACCTGACGTATTTGTATCATTCCTATCGTCTCCCTGATGTATGTTTGGGTTTGTAAATCCCCGAATCTTCATTTTTCTTTTCCTGCACATTAATCTACCCAGCAAGGTGTTTTGTGACCCCTTTGATGCCTTCTGTAATCCATTCATGTAGAGTACCATAACATTTCATTTCTTAGAAATAAATAAATTATTCAGAGCCTCTCTCATCTGATTATATTGGTTGGTGGTGGGAGAGCTGCACATACACCTTTTATATGTTTTTATTACTTGGCATTGAATGCATTGATGTTGGAACTAGAGTTTTAATACATTTCCCCTGGACCTTGTGGTTCACAGCCATGCTAAAATACAACCCACTATTCCATGTTATTCCTCTCTCAAGTGGCATTTGGATTTCCATGACATCCTGCTTCATGAGAAGACCTGCTTGTTTGGGAATATTTTCCATAGTTTGTTGCCCTTTGAAGTAGCAGGTTCCTGTTTCACTTGTCAAACTGTCTTGAAATGGAAAATCCCGTTTGATTCAAGCACAAGGATTCACATTTTGGCTGTTATTTAGACAGACATTGTGGCATTCTCATTTTATAAAAAATGTATAGCCTCTAGTCACATAGTCTAACAGATCTACACAATAACACGCATGCACAGATTGCAGCAAATGCTGCTCATGTTGATTATCTGGTTATCCCGACCATAAAGAAACATTAAGACATATTTGTGATCATGAGGGCTTGGGATATCATGGGGGAAAAATGTATACCACTGATAAAAACGACATTCTTATGCCTTGTTCACCCTGTTGGCATCACCAAAGCAACCCTTTTTGTAACTTTGTGATGGGGTGTCTACGTTTTCCAGAATATTCTTCCCAGTACCTGACATGCTTGTTAAAGCTGGATGTTGTAGCACTGTTAGTAAGGCAAAGGGAATTTCTGTGGTTTTAGACTAAAGTGTGTGTATGTAATTTTCTCCCCACCCAAACCATCTGGAACAGTTACCCAGATAAACCTCTTACAGGCTTCTTTTATTAAAATGAATGTATCTATAGGCCTAATGTTAAAGCCATTTTAGATATTACAAAATTACAAAACACTAGCATAACATTTTCCAGGGATTGTCTTTCCAGGGATTGTTGTGTGAGTCTACCATATTCTATTGCCTACATTACCTTGCGTTTTGCAATGTAATGATATAACCTAACCATGGCTGATATCTTGTATTCGACTGCTAATACATAAAAACTTTCATCATGAATATTGTTCTCTGTTGATTTGCAGAGGCAGTGCCTATAGAGCTAAGGCAGGCAATCACCTCTTTATAAGAAGGCTAATTAAAACGGTTCTTCGCTTGACCTGATGTCCCGTGTGATGTATGTGGCCATGCGGCCTCCAGGAGGTGACTTGAGTTGTGCCAGGATGAAGTCTGTCGTTCCCAACAACACTTATTGGGGTTCCATTATAACCCTGTCACGCAGGTGCAGGGGGCTGGAGGAGCAGGGGCACACTCCGGGCCTGAGATTTGGCACAAAGGCGAGACTTCGAGTCACATTCCCTGGCACGGACACAAGCCCCGCTTGTCGGGCACTTAACTTGAGTCTGTGCTTTCACCGCAGGGTTCCCTGGCAAAGGAAGAAATGAAGGTGAGATTTAGAACAGATAATAGAAGAATAGGAGCAGAGATGATGGTCGTTGCCCATTATATTAAAATAGGACAGAGTAGACAGGGCCAGCCCTCATGCTATTCCTGCTGTCTTGGAATCAAGTCACAAATTGAGTGCTATGCTCACATGATAGCGCTAGGGGACATCTAAGTAAGAGCAAAGCACAAACTCATTCGATTCAAGCTGTCTTGAAGAAGTCCCTGTGTTGCTGTAAAGGGCATTTTTCCGTGCTGAAAAGTGTCAATTCAGGGCCAGAAGCCGTGACATAAGGCAGTTGGTGTAACCTGTGGCTGAAATAATCCTCCTTCCTATCTTTTTCCATTCAAAAGGTCATGAACTAGCTTGCACCAGCTTGCTAGCAGCACTTTGATTCACACTCAGAGCAGACTGCTGCTAGTTTCCTTACTATCTTACCTGGCAAGGCTAGCTTGCCACCGTAGCTCAGTGCATTTCACACGGACGCCCCCTACACCTGTAATTACCTCTTATTATAGTAGTAGGAAATGGATCCCTCACATCTGCTTTCAATGAATAGGCAGGTTAGCCCTTCTGCTTTCTTGTATTGTTGTATAAACCTCTGGCAAACAGATGTCTTTGTATGTGCAAACGCGCCTTCAAATTAAGGCCTGTCTTTGAATTATGAGGACAGGTGAAATTCGTCTGTCAATTGTTGGGAGGGATACGCTCAGACTTTGTTTAGGATTGGCAAATCATGGCCCTCAGCTCCTCTGATATGCCTTTGATACAAAGCCAAAAGCACTCCCCTACAGGTCTCAGTTTGACATGAAAATCTATATTGTTCAGGTAACTTCATAGTATTAAGATGGTACTTGTGACCAAAAAAGGGCATATTAGCAAAGCAAAGCCTGAAGCTTCTCAACATTAAATGCATTATTCACAGTCTGTCCTTACCCATTACTACGTCAGGTTGTTTTTTGGAAAGAATTTGCAAGAGCAGAAGGAGCCAGAAGCATAGGCACGTATTTCCTTCCATCATCATTTCATCTCTTGTCAGTCAAGTACATGACTCGTTTGCTGATGCATACCTGGTATTGTGGGCAGATCCAGCTCATGTCCCTGCATTGCATTGTATATTACTTGTGTGCTTTGCCTGTGAAAAACTGTGTAATAATCGAGGACACAAGTAGTGTGTGTTTTTCATGATGTTATTCATAAGTATAAAATATCTTTACTTAAGTATGAATAACATACTTACGTCAGTAAAGATATTTTATTCTTCTGGGTGATGTACTATATGTCTATTAAACGTCTCCTAAACTTCACCTAGGATAAATGCTCCGAGCTAAGGTAGTGACTGATATTATGTCCTGCTCCATTCTCATTGTAATGAGAACCATTTACAAAGCACATGCGTAGTAGAGAGGTACCGTATGTGCTAATATCTGGCTCCTGTGCACATATGCAGTGATCAGCCACAATAAAGGTTAGATCCTATGGTTCCAGTTTACCAGATGGCGGTAATATTGCTCATTAGTTCAGACGCAACCACAGTGGACTATAATGGGGTCTTACAACTCGTGTCATGTTGAGTTATATCAGAGGTTTTTATGGTGTGAAAAGTGGGTTTGAAGCACAGCTTATGCACCTTAAATGAAAGGCTGAAGCTGTTTCATAGACTCTAGTGGAAGAGACGCACAGTATATGATGGATGACGTAATGTTGACATGCTACCCGCGTGTTTTTATAAAGCTGATTTACATGGTCCAGCTTCTTTATGTAAGTTAACAAGTACTAACATTCTTCTGTTAATGTGTGTGTAGTTTATTTTTGGGCTGTCTTGGCTAGGGAACAGTAGGTCAAGAGGAAATGTTTAATTTAGCTGTGTGATTTTATCTGGCGTTCAAAGCATGAGATTCAGCAGGCGTGGTCTTGCAGAGGGGAATTCCTTCTTCCAAGTATGCATGAGAATGGGGTAGTTGTCAGGATAACAGATGTGCTCTCTTATCACTCTTAGTAACAGTCCAAACAAGCATTCCACCACTATGCTAACGTTACAGCTCTTTATAGTTGGAGAAGGCTACCTATTGCTAGCCTACGTTAGTTCTAAAATTCACTACATGTATAGGGTCTGGGTACGCCCCAGTGGGAAGTGGTAACAGTTGTTGCCTCTCACTGGGCACGTAACTCTGGTTAATGTTGAAAGTATTGGACAGCCTTTACCCAATAGGCATTGCTACAGCTGTCAATTCATCTAGCTCTGCCACCATTTTGAAAAACACACTTGATTTCACCGTCACCACACTTGCCACCCTTGACACTGATTGGTCCGCCAGCAGGGTGGCTGTGCAGACGCTAAAGCAAACAGCGTTTCCAGACCACAATCTCAGCGACATTTGCCCATGTGGGACACAATACGTCTGGTGATTAATGTGCATCTCAACATATTTGAGGAAGCATTTGAGTCAGGCACACTTTGGTATAGACTGGATAATTATCCTGCCGTGTGAATCTCAGCAGCAAGAACCACATCAAAAGGTGTCTTTCACCCAGCTAGACAGCTGATCTTCACATTGCTCCCCTATGGGGATCAGTCTAGACAGACAGGATTCCTGCTATTAATGGGTTAATATTCTGTAGTAGGTTAGTTTGCTGTGGTTATACTGTCAGAAAAAGTAATTGGGTTATCTCATCCGTGCAGTATTTTCCTCTATAAACGAGTAATGAATAGCCTAAATCTAAACATGGTAGATCTGATAGGCAGACAAATAATGCTATTAAAACATTATTAAACATCATCAATCTTTTACTGTAGCCTATAACCATCCACCTGTACTAAAATATAAAACCGGAGACTTATGTATGTTATTGCAATGTTGTAGCTGTATATGATACAGCACTTAATTGGACTGCAGCCATTTGAAGTGACGTACGATGTGGAGGGCCACGGGCGACTTATTGCATACCCCCCTTGTTGACCTTGGACAACGACATTGACTAGGCTACTGTTTATCTCCTTGCAGCATTTACCCAGCCCTTATTTATACCCCTATCTTCATCCTGCACTCTCTTTCTTTGCTTATCCAATGTCTGAGTTCTGCTCAGAGCTTGGCCGGCCAGGATTCTAATACTCAATGTTTATAAAACAAGAGGAACTGCAAAAGGCCCATAGACTCCATGTACAAGGGCTACTGTTGAAACAACAGCTGCCTAAACTTGTTAAGGTTTTATAGTACTTTTAGCCAAGTTATTTATTTCTCATAAAATGTTGGCTTGTAACAAGTGGAGCAATTGTCTCGCCACTTATGCCATGTTCAAATGCATTCTGAAAGCCTGGCTTTTTGTCATGTTTATTGATCTGTGAAGATCTAATTTGATCTAATATGCACAATAAGGCCAAACATCTTAATAAAAACTTTCACATGGTCACCATGACCACAAGCTATGCTGTTTTGGGTTGGGATTGTCAGTGTGACCACTACATAATGAGTTTGACACCTGGTGAAATCTAACCATCACATTCCCTAGGACCATGTCCTCATTGTAAACATGTAAACAAAATGGGCACCTGATTCTTCCTCACATGCGGAACCCAAAAAACTATTCTCATGAACTTTCACATGTCCATGATACAGTACATTTGAGTATTGCAATCGAGGCGATGCTTAGCTTACTGCTGTGTTTGGTGGACAGTACGCTAACATTTCATAACACGATGGCCTTGCATTGGGGGCAATGCATTGCTTCTCTTGGTAAACACTTATCTTAGAGCTTAGATGCATGTGGACTTGCTTTACATCCCTCATGCCTAATTTGGTCATTAGAACTTGATTCAAATGGAAAGTCAATGGCTACAGTACCTTTGTAATTGATGCTAATTGATTAACTTGTTTAACTAAGTAATCATAGACTTTTTGAGGGAAGTATTTAGAATTGTGCGTAGTCCCAGAATACCACTTCCTTCTTGATTCACATCTCAGAACCACAGCTTAACCTGGGAGCTTATTTGAAGGTGATAGAATATCTCAGCAAAACGTACAGGACAAACGGATCCTATTAATATTAGTCTTTGTTCTGTGTCTACAAGTCATTGGACCCATTCATGCACCTTATGCTTCGTCCGCATGTAGACATGGACTAACAACTAGTTGTGGTGGCTATTATACTAGGGATGTGAAGAAATAGTTAAATACTCTGCAGTGGTTGGTTGGAACTTAGTTTTATTTAGCCATGGTATTCTGCAGTGGTTCTTGAGTCTTTCTACCCTCAAATGGGAAGGTGTCATGAATCAGGGTTGTAGGAGGCCTACTTTAGTGAGCCAGACATTGGGGAGAGTGACAGGGACAAACTCATGTTTTAGTAGGTTTAATTCAGGTTACTCGTACAAACATCTGATGAAGTGTTTGTCCACTGCCGAACCTTGTTTTGCAGAATGAGAAATGGTGAAGTAAAAGTAAACATAATGACTGCTGAGGTATGTGGCCCATTTGAAATGCTAGCAACGTGTTGGCAGACAGGGATCTTTCCCTGTCCCCCTGCTGTGTCCCCTGTGCAGTGGGCAGTGACAGGGCCTCTGAGGGGGTGTAATAACACCTGCAGCTCCTGAGGTATTTTTACCCCCCCTCCACACACACACACACACACACGTACTGTACACTCATCCCCTGTTGTAGATTTCCCTCAAAGCTTTCCAGTACAACCATGGGAAAATAGACATTGATTTCTGCAGGTCAATTGAAGAAATTGTATAGGCACATATGCACAAAATGTTTAATTGTGATAACATGAATGTAGTAGGCTGCTGAAGCAATATACAAGGAACATTGTAGAAAATGTATGAATGCACTGGGGGGGGGGGGGGGGGGCATTGTCTTCATTGCTGTGTCATTGATTTATGGCGTCACTCTGCCAACACCTGTTTAATGTGGGAACAGCTGGGCGTGCAGTAGTAATATTTGTAATGACTCATGTCAGGACTTTGATTACTTTCAATATGGTTCAGCTGTAGCGCCAAATGATTTTCTATTGAAGTAAATGAATCGAGTCCTTCTTAATGCCATGCTGGCTCTGTATTTGCAGATAGCAGAGAATGTTTTTTAATATATTGTGAGGCTCACCATTTCCTTCCAGTCTGCCTCTAAGGACTAAAGGTTTTAGATTGCATGGATAATCTAGGAATTATTTTATGTGGATCTGAGATGCTTTGAGTCTTTGATATGAAAGGACAGATTTTCTAGTCTCTGGTGTCTATCAATATAAGTAGACAGCAAAATAACCACTGAGAATCCAAACTAAATCAAATTACACCAATATGTTATAACATAGTCATAACTATGTTTTAACCAGTGTCAGACCCATAAAAGATAAACCTATTAAGTATCGTAAATGTCTAGGATTAACTAACGACACCAAAGAGGATTTACTGATTGTTATTCTTGCTTTTAGCTTGTGTTCACGTTTCATTCTTTAAATAAATATAGATTTTCTAACCAGACTCAGACTTAGCAAAGCCGGATCTGTCTTTGCGTTGAATGTTTTGATAAACCTCTGTTCTCAGATGTTAATTTCCATGAGGGTGGTGGGGAATGACGTAACATTTGATTGTCTTGAACTTTGTCCTTTCTAATTTTGCAGACTACATTGCCATGTTTAGTCTACATTTTAAGAAGAATATGTTTATCTTTAGAACAACAAGGTAATTTAGCTCACATTGTTTGCCTACAGATTTGCCTATAAGGAATACAAACTTTTCTTCAGAATTAAGAAATAAAAAAATAAAAAACTAGATGCGTGTGAAATGTAGTCTTAATGAAGAGTGTAAAAAAAGCGTACCATTTGAGATTTGTACTTATTTTAAGAGGTTTCTTAATAAAGACAAAGACACGCATCATGATCTTTAAAAGTCATATTGGATCTGCTTCTCGCTCCAAATGCCTCTCCATGTACACTGCCAAATCAGTTAATTATCCCAGCTTTCCCACATAGTATGACCTTGGGGACTACAAGAAGGTGGATTTGTCAATATTAAAATGACGTTATCCAGGCAAGAATGCCTTGAGTGCATTGTCCTTCAGCATAGAAATCCCTTGCCTTGAAAGGCTCTTCGATGACAGAATAATTCTTACAGACAAGCCACATTATTTGTGTAGAAAACAATAGATAGTAATAGATATAGTTATAGATAATAATAGGTAGATAATTAGTTTTTGCTGTCCACATTGAACATCCTACATGTTCCAGAAAAACATGCATACAGTAAGCCTGGCATGTCTTCGAAAGATTTGCTGTACTGTGCTAGCCTACTTTTCCCACACATTGGAATGACGAACTAATCAGGTATGATACACAAGAGGCTAAGTGAGTTGACAGACTGATTACATGGGGCAAAGCAAGTGTGGCCAAGAAACAGGTGGTTGGTTAGCTTGTCCCAAGGCAAAAATAGCCAGAAAGAAGGGTAAAGGCATAGAAGAAACTATAGCTGCCGATACATACAAACAAACAAACCAACAAACAAAAACAAATGGTGTAAAATACTGATTACATTATTCATAGGGATCGCCCTATGAAATATACTTTATTTGTTTTCTGTTTACACATAATGGCCCTTATTTGTCAATCTAAAATAGAAACCAGCGCAGATCCAAGCGCAGAAATAATCTTACGACAGTGTTCCAGTGTGATTTATGAAACTGTTCTCGCTAATTAAACGTACACTTTAAGAATGATTGGACATTGATAAATGTGGCAGCATAAAATAGTCCTCATTTAAAAAACTGCTTCTGAATATGCTGGATTTAGAGGCCTTGCCCCTAGATCTTACGATATGGAGATTTGTTATAAGTCCAAGAAGAGTAAATTGGCAGAGGAGAAACAGCTAGATACATTCACCACCTGTGTCTCGGCTGGTTAATTGTAGCCTCAAAGTAATAGCCTAGGCTACTATATTTACTATTTTATATATCCTATATAAATAGCCTATTAGAAGGTTAGGGAGTTTATTTATTTGTTCATTTTAATGATGTTTAAGATATAGGCCTTTCAGAGAAAAAAGTGGTGTTCAGCCTTTCAAAAAGAAAAAATGAGAACCTGAAAAGTGTATCATTGTAATATTTAACAATGTACATTGATCTTATGTGTCCTGTAGGCTAGCCCATTGAATAGCCTACCAGTCCAGACATTACTACCTTTATTAACATTTTATTGTATTTTATTAAGTAATTAAGCAATTAATGAGGTCACTCCCTAGATTACAATGTCTACAAGGTATTGTTGATCATTTTGATGAGAAAACAAAACATTGCTTCTCTGAACCCAAGCTATGAACAGCGTCACATGAGCCAAGTCATTATGCAGTCTCCTTTAACATCAGCTGTAGCTATAATACTTGTAGTGTCAGCTTTACATTGCGGCACTACAGATCCTTGAACCTTCTGAGTTGGGATAGCTTTTAAATGATGCAGCACTGCATTTATTACAGCTATAAATAAACAGGCCAGTCGTGCTGCTCGGGCTCCTGGTGACGGTCCCCTCTGAGTTGCCCCCGGCTACATCGCCTCCCCTCTCAGCTGTCATCTGGGGGAACTAGAGCTAGTCCTCTGACCCTGCTTTATGGAACACGTCACTCTCTAAAGTCCCCTTACCGGAAACGCACATGCTATTTATAGACCGTGTTTATGTTTGACAGCACGTGATCATGTGCCGTTAAGGTGAGATCGATTTTTTGATTTTCTTTTTTTTCTCATTCTTTGAGAGATTCTTTTTTCTTTTCTTCTACATTTTTTTAAGTCTAAACACAATTTATCTTGTCATTGTATATTGTAAAAGTAATTTGCCGTGTTTTATTTACAATAAGAGGACATGGTGAAAAACAATGCAATAAGTTGGCCTTTTCCATAAACCCTAAGAGCCCCATTAAAGCTGAATAGATCCACTGCCGTCTGAAATATTGACTGGCAGTTTTGCCTGTGTGTGTGTTCTGGAAACCGTGTGTGTGTGGTTTGTGGCGACTTCCTTGTTCATTATTATCTGGTAGTGCTTCACTGCTGGATGTGTTGGAGTAGAGGTAGGTGGTCTATTGATGTAGGCTCCTGCAAGGACCCCTGCTGAGGTGTTAATTGAAGGGAGGCAGGCTGTGAATGTGTCATTTGGGCCTTGACACCTTGAGATGTTTGGGTGAAATGTGTTCACACTGTGTAAACCCACCCACAGTGAAGAGCAAGTACAATACAACTTTTATATAAACACCTTCAGCCTATATCAAGCAAACTCTAGGACACATTAAGCCCCTAACACTAAACTATGCCGGCCACAGGAATAGGACAACCAAGAGATGTGGCCTTACCTTGTTTACTAAACCTTGCAGTACTGTGATTTTGCTATCATCATGGCTTACAAAAGCCCAGTGATAGCCTAAAGATAGTGTTTAGCAGTGTTTGGTTTCACAGTCTTCTCAGCCTTCTCTGTCGGGTCCTTGTGTCGCCAGACTGTAACCTTTAGCCTGAAATACACCTCAGGTTATTTTGTGGTATTGATGAGCATACTGTATGTAACCTGACAAGACCAGTTTTCTGTGTCTATTAAGACACATCCATCTGGGGAGCTGTCCATTTAAACGGATTCAAGAGGGCAGGTGTTTTCAAAAATGTATTTTGCATGTGATTGCATGTCATTTTTGCATGTGACAGTCTGCTGTTATCCACACTTGCAGTAGAAACGTCGGGAGACGATTGAAACCATATTTTCCATTGAGAAAAGCCTTTGCTCTTCTAATAAATTATATTAAAACCAATGTATATTGTATTATCTCTAGGTATTTTCGACTCAAGTTGTTTCCAAGTCGCCTACATCACACCTAAACCACGCCTGTAGCTAAACTACAACGCTGATTGGCAACACGCTAGGTTTACTGGCCTGAATAACCTCGATTTCTGAGCTCTCCAGACTGATTCTAACCTGACATGCCAGAGGAATTGTTGTCACAAGGCCATCTGGGGAGCCGTATATTGAAACTTGGTGAATGGCAGGTACTTAAAAAAAAAACTTGTCAGTTGATTGGATGAACCATCTGGTCGTTTTCCCTGTCAGCACACCTAAACCACGCCCGTATAGCTTGAAACACGATGCTGATTGGAAAGTTCAGTTGCTACTCGTACAAATTCAAAATGATTCCTAGGCTTTCCAAGACCGAGACATGTTGAAATGTAATTACCTGAAATCATAGGCTACACATAGCCTATACCAAAATATATCTGAAACTATTTAATTTTATGATTTCAGGTAAATACATTTTAACATGCCTCGATTGTATAATGATTATTTATCTACAACCAGCAGTTAATACTTGCGCTGAGATTGCATGCCCATATAGCTAAAAATAAACCGTTGGTGGTAACTCCGTCGCCTTGCTGTAACAGTCAATGACCGAAGTCTTCATCCTACGACGCCAAAGGCTTTCGAACGCTTCGAAAATTGACGAGAAAGGCCATTGACCAAGCTGCAATTTTTGACGAGTTGAGAATGAGAACGTGTTGTTCCAGACTGATTCTAACGGCAAAGGGAAACTGAAGCTCGTGAGCTTCGTGCGGGGCGCGCCCATTTAGAGTGATACATATTCCCACGCGACCTGGAATTTCTGTCATAGCGACATTCTCCAAAACGAAAGGTGGCATTTTATAGTATACAAAAATGTGTATGAAAGGCATAAAAGTCTTTTCTATTGTTTTGAGAATGTAAGTAAGTAAAGTTTATGTGTACAGCACTTTTCTCAGACAGAGGTCACAAAGTGCTTCACACAATAATGCATTGTCACAATGCAAAAATAATAAAAGGTAGGCATTAGGGTTGGGTACCAAAACTCGTTTCCAAGTTGAAACCGAAAACAAAATGTCAAGAACCGGGTAGCTTTAAAATAAATAATATTTCAGTTCTGCTTTTCGGTTCCAAAAATGCGATTTATTTATTAGAAATAGTTTTAGCCGATGCGTAGCCATCTGCCCATCACGCTGTACGCGTCATCACTGCAGTGTATTTCAGAACCTAGCATACGGTCAAAAGCTGGCCTCATTTTAAGAAAGAAAACAGCGACAAGGCAAGTTGCGCATTTTACCTTTTGATCTGCCAGCAACTGATACAGGACGGCTGAAATACTGTCACGTAATTCGAACAATTTCACTTAACTTGCAAGCAAAAATGCAAGCATGCCCAAACTGACGGGACACTTCTGTTTACCTCTTTGAGGCGTCTGTTTCTTCTTTTTTTCCTAACCTAAGTCCATCAGCTCAACTTCCTTATGACAAAAGCGATCACAACAAACAAAATCACATGAACCCTCTGCTCCAGCTCTACCTGTGGATCTGAATGCACTGTGTAGAGCACCAGCATAACAAGCTAGAGCTGAAGCCACGCTAAAACAATTAATATAGTTTTCTAGCGTTATGAGCTTACAACGTTTAATTTGTTTTATTTTTTACTTTGAATTACACTGAGCTTGTTACCCATGCGCACCGCCGCTGATCTAAAAATAGATCATATTTATGCTCTCTGAACTACGAGGCCTATGCCTAGTTAAACTCAAAAGGTTGACAATGCATGTAACCTTGTCCATGTCATTACATGATCATGAACTGAATTATCAGATGAAAGAAACTCACAAAATGAATATGAGAATTCTACAGGTTGGAT
>JAODOY010076990.1:0-10466 GCA_025399855.1 Forbesichthys papilliferus
CACCCCCCCCCCCCCTCCCCCCCCCCCCCCCTCTCACTCTCTCCCTCACTCCTCTTTGGCGGCATGGTGATGGATGACAGTCCGCGGGGGTGAAGGTGGGGAGGTGTGTGATCAACAGCCAACCCCCCTCCCTCCACCTGCAAGTGCGTGTGTAGTGCGTGCGCGTGCATGTATGTGTGTGTGTGTGTGTGTGTGCGGGCAAGCGCCATGCGTGTGCGTCTGTGTGTGTGTGTGTGTGTGTACATTTCCAACGTTCCTGTCTGTCTCATTTGTGTGCTGTGTGTGTGCTTCTCTCAGTTGTGTGGGTTATATTCTCTGCATGTGCCAGGTTTGTGTGCAGGCACGTGTGTGTGTGTGTGTGTGTGTGTGTGTGTGTGTGTGTGTGTGCTGTGTATGTGTGTGTGTGTGTGTGTATGTGTGTGTGTGTGTGTGTGTGCTCTCCAGGAATGGCTCAGCAGTAATGTGTGTAGTCACAGTACAGTATCAGACCTGTAGCAATCACATGAATCACATATCACAGCAATTAGCGGGCTGATGAGGGGGAGGTGACCATCACAAGCAGCTATAGGAGGACAAGGCTCCTGTTGTAGCGTAGTATACGATATGTGCTGCAGCCAGCCAGCTGTGGGAAACACGCTAGCGTACGACACACTTGCAGGTGATGTACATGCAGACACGTGTAAAAGACACACACACACGTAAGCCCAGATGTTAGCCACACTCATACGCACGCACGCACGCCCACACACACACAAACATGCATTGTTTAAAGGACCCATTCAATGAACAACATTTTTTTTACTAATTGTTTTTGGAATTAGCAATGTCGATGTGACACGGAGAAGTAGTAAGCCTTTCAAAGTGGACTGTTCCTTCCTGGCCTGTATTGGCTAAAAATGGAGAGGGGCGGGGAAACAGTCAAATGAGAGAAACGTGCGTATGTTGCGTATATTACACACAGTTTGTTTGGTAACGCCCCTATGAGGATATGGCCAGCTATGTATTTCAGCCCCGTTTGAGTTACGTAGTATGTTACATGTACTGACTGATAGGTCTGTGCAACAAGGCCCCACATACACAAGTCTCAAAGCAAACTGGCTCCTAATTTAGACAAATTGAGTGGGAGTTAATGTGATTTTATAGTTAATATGAGTTATATTTTGTCATACACTCTGTTTATTCTATCTACACAGTCTAATTCAATTAAAACAAATGTAAACGATATCTCTCCCAAATTCTGTATACAAATATTTAAATCGGTGTTAGTGAGCAATTCACCTTTGACAAGAAAACCATCCACCCAACAGAAATATATGTATATGTATATATATGGCATATCAAGATGTTGATTAAACAGCAAGATTATTGCACAGGTGTGCTTTGAACTGGCCACTCTACAATGTGCAGTTTTATCACATAACATAAATCCACAAAGCTTGTCTGGTTACCAAGGTAACCTAATTTATATGAGTAAAGGTCACTGCATCAACGATGATGACCCAGAGGCATGTAATGAAATAGTTTTGAGGGACCGTGTAATTGTCATGCCAACTGCAGCAATGTCCACCAGAATGTCATTTTTCAAGATAAAAACAAAAGTGTTCCTTATTATTTTTGTTCAGTATATACAATAACATGACACACTTTAAGTTGAATTGGGAATGTTTGTTTAAGACCCCCATTGTTTCTGGTTTCAATACAATACAACACATGTTCCACAAAATACTAATTGGTTCATGTATATTGGGACAGGCATTGGCCTACTGTACTGTATACTGCATAATGGCAATTTAATCAATTCCACTTAAGTACTATACTGTAATTGGTTAACAAGGCATTTTATTCAAAGTCTGGAATAATTACTATAGTAGACTTGTACATATTACAATTTGAATATATTTCAACAAAACATTTAAAATACTGTATATATGTTGTTTTCCCTACATTTCAGATTCGGTCTTCACTTTCTCTAGACATGTTAAACATCATAGTGCTATAGGCAGCAGTTCACATCCTGTGTGTGCTCACACTAGAGGAGTATATATACTAACGCATCTAACCACTTTAATCAAACACACACACACACACACACACACGCGTGCGCGCACACACGCACGTAAAGAAGGACCAGTTCACACCATTTCCAGTGTTCACAACGCAGAGCCCTGCATTTGCGTGCAAAGAAAGTCCTGTTGACGCAAAAACACCTCCATGTCAGCATACTGTAGAGCAAAACAACAAACACAACACACTGCTCTCTCTGTCTTTGCCAAAACACTGCCCCCAGTTCATCCTCTGTCTCTTGTATGGCTCCCAGGCTCCTTAGAATACAAACCAAATGGCAGCCATAGCTTAAGTAAGTGAGCTTTGTGATCAATGTCATTTCTCATGGCTATCTCTTTTAAAGCCAGCTTCCAGGGCTATTTGTCACTGTTAATGTGATAGTGTGTGTGTGTGTGTTTGTGCAATCTTTTCTTTATTACTTTTCTTCTGCGTACTTACAAGGTGTTATGCACATTGGTCTATTATTCAAATGTGTGTACATTTGTGCCGGTGTGTGTGTGTGTGTGTGTGTGTGTGTGTGTGTGTGTGTGTGTGAGATCTTTGACACATGGGACTCTTAGCTGCAAGGAAAAACATGATCAATCAATAATTGCCTTCTAGGCAGAATTTATTAACATTTTCTTCTCAGCCTAATGAACACACACACACACACACACACACACACACACACACACACACACACACACCGAGATTCAAGAGGGAACTGTCTGTGGTAATACATCACGCTTTAATCGCAATCTATTCGGTTCATTAAATTATTTGATGTAGTATTTCCTACATTAATTTAACTTTATAATTTCCCCACTCATTTTGTTGTGCTTGTTTACTGCATGTTGACTTTCCCTCTCAGCAATCCATTGTATATGTACATAGATTGCTTCTAAATGTGGACAGTACATTCATTTAGATGCAGTGAAGCAGTCGCAGGTGATCTGTAGTAGAAAGCACTTGAGTTTATCTCTTTGATCTATGTAGACTACAGTGCACAGTTAGCCACTCTGATTCAGGTCACAGCTCAACAAGCGTGCATATTCGTTTGCCAGAGTACTTTTTATAACAGAGGTTTGTGTACAGTACCTCATATTAGCATCTGTGTTAGCATTATCACAGAATCTTGTTTTTCTCCATCTTTTGTAGACATGGATGTTGTTGCATGCAGGCATGCATATCGCGCATGCACACACACACACACACACACACAAAGGAACACAAAGGAATTTACCTGAGGCAGGTTTACCATGCTGTCCAATGCTTGAATGGCATCAGATGGATTTTGAGCATATGGTGAATGCACAGACTGCATCTATCAGAGGAATCCATTTTGGAGCAGGCGGTCAAGCGTAAACTTACTGTAATATCTACCTTGGCAAATACTTTACTGCCAGCAAATACCAATAGATAATATCTGTGTAAACCACAATAAAGACTTGAACCGGCCCTCAAGCAAGCAGAAAACAGTATAACTGTGTTATGATTCTGAAAATATTGACATGCACTGCTTTTTTCAACCCACAAAAGCTCAATGTTTACAAATATTATATAATGATGTCAAAACAAAAATGTTCTGGATTAGGTCCAGTGTCCTTGAAAAACAATATCATACCACTCTTGTATCTTCAGGTGCCGTGAATCCAATTAATTGTTGAGTCATCTTAATGATTTGTGAACCTTGATTAGAGCTCACAAATCCCATGAAACCGACATGTGTCCCACGACACCAGTCTCAGGTACAGCAAATTCTCCATGAGGAGTATACACAGTTTCACTGCACCATGCGGTTCTGGGCATGTCAGAACAAGGACAAAACATGACAGAATGATGAATGAGGAAAGTTCTGGAATAAAAACCCCTTTATCAGTGCATGAGTAGATTGTTTAATGGGAATAACTGTGTTTCCTCTTTCACCGTTTCACTCATTTGCTTGAATAAGCATTCGTCTCTTACATAAATAAAATTGTTCTTCAACAAGGTTATTCTTGTATCTATGCAAGGACCATCAGTATTGTCTGCAATGCCCTGCTGGGCTAACTGTCAACTCCATTTGACATTGATCAACAGTGCAGTGTGCAGATACTTAAATGTACACGCCCCGCCCCCCTTTCAAATGAAGTGCTGAGTGTAAATATGATTTTAACAACACAATGAACACAGTGCTCAGCATCATGCTACTGCTTCACTATCAACTCTTCTATCTTATTTTCCCCGTGATTAATGCCTTGTCATCCCCAGACACACACAGCCCACCTTTTCTTCTCTACAGTACAGTAAAAGTGAAATGAACATGCCTATGTATTACTGTACATAGATGTAGTGCTGCTTGTCAAATGCAATTGCGTTACTGTGTACTTGGCTGATAAAGAGCTGCGGAAGAAGGTAAATCAAATTCCTGCCCTAAATTGAGGAGAATGTTGGCGCAAAGCAGAGGTGACAGAAACAGCCAAGCGGCTCTGCTTTGCAGCGGAAATGTCAACTCGGCATTCCTGCACTATATCAAAATACACACATACGGCTGCTCCGAACAATGAACGTCATTTTTACTTGTTATTCAAACCAGTAAGACAGCAATTATTGGTTTAGGCGCACGTGCACACAAACGTACTGTCCATGCACGTCAACACACACGCAGAAGCTAAACAGCAACACGTGTGCACACTCACATGCGTGCATAAACTCTCAATTATGTTAAAATATTACCCTCCCTGATGGTATGAGCGTGATGCAATTATTCAATTTGCTTGGTCTGCGGATCATTGCTGTTCTCCGCAACTCTACCCTTTAAAGTGGAAGAAGAAGAGAGATATGCGAAAGAGGAGCTATAGAAGGTACTGTGCGAGTGGAATTCCTTCTAAAGCAATAACTTAAATATATAGTACATATCATATATACTGTATACTGTAGTATGTAGCCTATAAATATCGTGTAGAAGGCAGATGATTGCATATTATACCCAGAGTTTACTGAAGCGACAATGCCCCACTTTTGATTTATTTCACTCCCATTTTTCACGAGCTGACGTAAAATATATGATTATGTATAAAAATTGTTATTTCTTTCATTCTGTTCACAAATATGTTAAGATCCATGTTAGTCCACCCACCTCACAGGTGAGGCATATCAAAATACCGTGTTTGGATTGTTCATAATAAAAGGCCACTCTAGAATGTGCGGTTTTATCACATAACACACATATGCCACATATGCCACAAGGTTTGAGAAAGCGTGAAATTAACATGTTGACTGTTTGACTGTGGGAATGTCCAACAAAATGTCATTTTCAAGATACAACTGCACATATTAGAGTGGCCTTTTACTGAGACCAATCCAAACACGGCACATTAGCATACATTGCACTTCTCTGGGCTTGTTGATGGTATAAAGTTCTGTCCTGATGCACTGAAATAAAATACATGTAATTTCAAGAGGTTGCAGAATGCACATTCACATGCAAGAATACAGAAATCTTAGAAACAGCGCGCGAGACAGGCAGTGCTCCAGGAGTACGTCTAGTGAGATATACAGTATGTGCCTCTGGGATTTACAACAGACTGACATGTTGTTTTTACAGTTACAGAATTTCTGTACACTTTCAGACTGTCAGCAGGGTAGACACTCACTTTTGCCTTGTTTGTTTGGGTTGGAATCATATACAATTATTTACATTTTAGAGCTACTGTATCTTAGTGTATTTTTACTATTATTTACGATATAGAGCTACTGTATCTTAGTGTAGTTTTACTATTATTTACGATATAGAGCTACTGTATCTTAGTGTAGTTTTACTATTAGTTACAGTATAGAGCTACTGTATCTTAGTGTAGTTTTACTATTATTTACATTTTAGAGCTACTGTGTCTTAGTGTAATTTTACTATTATTTACGATATAGAGCTACTGTATCTTAGTGTCGTTTTACTATTATTTACAATATAGAGCTACTGTATCTTAGTGTAGTTTTACTATTATTTACATTTTAGAGCTACTGTGTCTTAGTGTAATTTTACTATTATTTACGATATAGAGCTACTGTATCTTAGTGTCGTTTTACTATTATTTACAATATAGAGCTACTGTATCTTAGTGTAATTTTACTATTAGTTACAGTATAGAGCTACTGTAGCTTAGTGTAGTTTTACTATTAGTTACAGTATAGAGCTACTGTATCTTAGTGTAGTTTCTTAGAAATGCCATACACATCCGGCAGCTATCAGTGAGTGAAATGTGAGATAATGGGCTCTGGTTGAATATCTAGCCCTATACTGCCCTATATACCATTAATATTCAAATGTTGATGGCACCCACCCCTGCAACACACACAACAACAACAGCAACAGCTTTGTCAGTGCTATTTCACAAAGGCAGACCAACGGGCTCCAGAGGGAGGAAGCAGGAGGAAGAGTGATTTATTTTTGGTTGCTAATATTCAAAATCATGCTCTTTTTTTTTTGTTAACTCGTTTAATAACACTAGCAATGTTAAAATGAGCATTTTTAAACTGTTATTATGGGATTCTACGTCAGGAAATTAGTGGCACCTTCTATATAGGGGTGGGAATCACCAGAGACCACACGATAAGATATTATCACAAAACTTATACCACGATACGATATTGTAACAATACTTATGGAGCGATGCGATATTATTGCGATTAAAAAAATAATGCGATATTCTGCGATATTTAGCAATTTATTACTTTCTCCAACTTCAAATTATGTCCCCCAAAGGATAACTTTGTCAACATCAGGTTGTTCATCTAACATAAATTGTATTGCTGCAAAATGTGATTGTCGAGCCGACTAACTGACATGAACATGTCAGAAATATTGTATACACCAAGAAAAATTCTCATGTGCAATTTCTATAATGAAATTATAATGAAAATTGTGATGTCATAAAAACACAACACACAGAGGGAATGTGATGTCATCCAATGATATGTAAGAATCCAATAGCCCACTATGTCTTTACATAGACAATAGTTTTTTGCTGCTATATTAAGGTTTAAAATATCATCGACCTTTACTGTAATTACACCTGTTTTTCCACAATTCTTACGTGTAAAGTAAACATTTGGGGTTTACACTGACCACGAATGAAGTCAAGGCAGTGTGCCGGCACACGCCTTCCCCTTCCTGTCATGTCACCTCTCACAAATGACTTTAGCAAACTTGGCTAATGCCATTTCTTTACTATTTATTTGTAGTTATTTTTTAACACATTGAACACAATGTCACCTCTGCGTGTGGCTGCCGCTGCCGTGTTCCCACTGTAGAAGGCAACCGTGTCTCACTTGCCTGTCTGACACGTCCGCCGCACAGCTGATGGAATACGTATAAAACTCCCACCTTGTGTCTCCTGCTCCCTTGCTAGACTGTTCCTTCACATCCCATCTCCTCCCCACTCCCTGCTGTGTCCATCTGTTCACCCAGAGAGAGAGAGAGAGAGAGAGAGAGAGAGAGAGAGAGGGGATGATACGTGCGTACACAGGCACCTCAACATGTCCGTGAACAACTCATGAAATTCACATTTGATTACATGTGGTTACATGTGAGGTTCATGTTTTTGTTCTATTATGGCACACACACACACATGCACGAGCGCGCACACACACACACACACACACACAAAACACACATTTGCATTACTACAACGCTCTGCTACAGTGCATGTACTAAAGCTACTCTTTAAATATAAGAATATAAATGTTCTTGGTTACCTGCATATTAACAAATATCCAGTTTTATGCTTTTCTATTCTGTATCAGCCTTCATCATATAACTAACTCTCACATATCTCAAAACCTGAAAAACAATTTTTGTATTCATATTTATTGCATAAAACAATTGTTGTTCAACATATTGTGAATATGAATACACCCTGAAAATAGGGTGATATCCTTCTCAAGCGCCGCTTCACACAGAACACTGTCTTGACACGTATTGCATAAACCTTTATTGTCAGCTATATGTCATGTCACTTAACCAAGACCGTTAATAATCTTTTTCTAACGTTGTAAGCGCATACTAGCATAAGCATTTGCCCCCAAAACATACTGTCATCCTCAAACGGTGCTTTCCCGGCACCAATCCATCATAACATGATGCATGTTGGTAACCTCACACTGGTGGGAATGTTTTCCCTAAGGACTTTGTTGCTATAGTGACAGGGGCATGCCCTTTGCCCTCAACTACCCTCGAGGGGGCATATGCCGTCAGCACAGCAGAACGGACCCCCTGCACCCAGTGTCAAGAAGGACCCCGCAATGAAAATGGATGGAACTAAAAGAGAGTGTGTGTGTGCGTGCGTGCGTGTGTGTGTGTGTGCCTCCCTGCATTACATTTCTTTTGTTAATATGCACGTGCGTGATATTTTATGTGTGTTTGTACGGGGGAATGTGTGCGCACGTGCAATTGCAGGCAATATAAAACAGGAGGAAAATGCTAATATTTGATCAATTGACAGCTACTTTAATCTGTGGCCCAGCGCCGAGACAGCTGTAGAGCTTCCTTTGCAGGACGAAATTCTCATTTTCTCTGTTTTTATATTCCTACCCTGTCAAGTATAGAGTCTGTTGCTCTCTTTGCAGTGCAGGTAATTTGCCCACATGCTAATTTAAGGACGAAATTGAGCAGTAAAAAAACAAGCAATAAATGTGGGTTGTGGCAGACTTTTACTCATTATTCTTTATTGTTGTGACTAACGTGATATGCGTGCAGTCATCAGTCTTTGTGACAGCAATAGAAAAATCCTAAAACCCAGAACACACTTGTCACAATCTCCCATAAGTGTCCCAATAGTATTCTTTTTAGTTCCCGCACAATTACTTCTTATTTGCCGCACTTCATTATTATTCTCCTTATTAAACTGCTGGGTGACTTTTTATAATGTGTCAGGAGGCAATTATCAATCTGGATCACTTCCTTTCTAAATAGAACAAAAGAGTAGTTATGTTTTACAAATATGTTTGCATATTGTGCCAATGCAGTACTAATGTGAAAAGAAATCTTAACATCTCTGATTATGATTAGATTGTATTTAATCTGTAAATGACTGTCAGCAATAGAAATAATCTTAATATTTGGGAAATGATCTTAATTTGCATAATCAGAATTCGTGCATTGCCAAAGTAGGCCTACCAGGATTGATTTGAAATAAAAAGCCGAGAGTGTTGAGAGGAAATACAACAGTTACATCTACGTACTGCATGAGTGAGGTAAACGTTTGCGCAAAAACCCAACTCTCTGCAACATGCCCGCTGCTCACAACTGGCTCGCTCGCTGGGACTGTGTATAATAAGTGTGAAAGATCTCATTAATTCAGCGTGGCGGCTGCTAAGTCCCTTGTATTCTCACTCTCCTCCTGGGCCCCGCCGGGGCGCTAGCTATAGCTAGCTTCATCGCCATGGAGATCCCGGCAGCTATGCCTCCTCGCTTGTTCTCAGCAACACTTCTTCTCAAGGTGTGCTCGAACAACGTGTGTGTGTGTGTGTGTGTGGATGGGGAATGGGAGATGGGCGGGGGGCAGGGGTATGGGCACGAGCACACCGTAAAATACGCAGACACGCGCGCACACACACACACACACAGGCAGATTTATTGGCATGCACAAGGAAACACATGGTTTTATTCTCTCACTCTCTCTTCTTTTACTCACACACACACACGCACACGCACGCACACACACACACACACAGCTTCCTTCTCTGTTTTTGTCCTGTGACCGAGCTTGACAAATCACATGTGACTAGGAGGGCTTAACATGTGGGAATTGTCAGGTTTCCGCTCTCTTAATTCACACACCAACCCTGAACAACACCCCTGTTGATTTTTAATGAAAACCCTTTGAATGGACTGAAGGACTGATGACTGAATAGAGCGATATGCCATTTGGTAGCTGTATTTCTATATCACAGTTGTCCTGATGGGGTTCATTCAAAGCAGCGGTTGTTTTCATTTAAAACAGCTGCTCCAATGTTTCTGTAAGTAATACAGATTTGTGAAAAACAGCCACAGAACAAGAACACCTGATAGGAAAACACAACAAAATGCCATACTGTATGAAATAGCTAAATGCCTTGTAATCTTCTGGAATGCTTGTGTTACTGTAAGACAACTAAACTTAAATTTGAAGCAATCAAATGAATGAATGATTAATTACATTGTTTTCATTATTTCAAGGCTGGACACATGTTTGTACTTTAAGAGGCTCCTCAATCTGCATGTCATGACAACTTCAACCACCAACTTCAAACTTGACAAATGTGGGTAATATTTGTTTATTTTCCTGATTTACACTTGGGCACATGAGATCTTACCCGGGGGGGGGGGGGGGGGGGGGGGGGGGGGGGGCGGGGGGGGGGGCGGGGGGGGGCGGGGGGGGGGGGGGGGGGCGGGGGGGGGGGGGGGG
>JAODOY010077001.1:0-15068 GCA_025399855.1 Forbesichthys papilliferus
CCCCCCCCCCCCACATGCCCTTCTCCCCCCCGACATGTCCCCCCCCCCCGACATGTATCCCAGCCCCGCTATTAACACACCAGCGGCTGTATTACAAGTGGGGCCTGACAATAGTCTTATGAGTCTGGAAACAGGCTAGTTGTCGCCCCCATTGTCTCCCCCCCCCCCCCCCCACTCAAGACAAGTAGCGGCGCCGCTGGGCAGCGTGGGTAGAGCGGGGGGCTGGGGGTCATTCATGAGTCATGGCCACGTGAGATTGTCCCATGAGTACATCATCGTTATTAATGTACGGCAATTGAAGAGGTCGGCTACAGAAATGATCGCAGAGATGACGACTGATGGCATATAAATGTAAATAGTAAATAAAATAATATTGTAGAAAGTGTGAACACCAGCGTGGGGCAGTAACTAGTAACTAGATACTGTAATATTATAGATGTTTTCCAGTATCTAGTAGTATAAAACTGTATTAAAATGACAATAGCTAATTCAAGTAACTAATAAAGTTAATGCGTTACAAGAACGAGATTTCAAACTTAGGGTAGGCTAATTGAACCGACCTGTCAATCATCTGGTTTGAGAGGCTGCAGTGTTTTCACGTTGACTGATTGTTGACTCCTAAGGTTCATTATTATTCCAATAAAGATAACTAAATTATAAATTTAGCTGGACACAGGTTGTCATTTTTCAGAGGGGCAAGGCAGAGTAGTGAAAGTAATATAGTAATGTAACTAGTAATGTAACTAATTACTAACTACTGCTGAATGACGTTCAGCTACTGTAGCTCGCACACACAAAGGTTTAGTATGTGTAGAGAACAACAAATGAACCTTCACGTTAGAAGAACAAACAGTAGGACAGGCCAGAAGACAAATATCAGGTAGCAGGTAGTTATGGGTTTTCATATGTGGCATGTGTGGAGCTGGGTGACAAGTTATCAAAGTGTCACTGGTCTGAATCCTGCTGCCTCCTGGGGAAGTGTCCCTGAGCAAGACACCTAAAACGCAGCACTGCTCCCAGAGGCACCTTGCATGGCTGACACTCCCATCAGTGTGTGAATGTGTGTGTGAGTGTGTGTGTGAGTGTGTGTGCGTGTGTGTGTGTGCGTGTGTGTGCGAGTGTGTGTGTGTGTGTGAGTGTGTGTGTGAATGTGTGTGTGAGTGTGTGTGCGTGTGTGTGTGCGCGAGTGTGTGCGCGAGTGTGTGCGCGAATGTGTGCGCGAGTGTGTGCGCGTGTGTGCGCGCGAGTGTGCGCGCGAATGTGCGCGCGAATGTGCGCGCGAGTGTGTGTGTGAATGTGTGCGAGTGTGTGCGCGCGAGTGTGTGTGTGAATGTGTGCGAGTGTGTGCGAGTGTGTGCGAGTGTGTGCGAGTGTGTGTGCGAATGTGTGTGCGAGTGTGTGTGCGAGTGTGTGTGCGAGTGTGCGAGTGTGTGTGCGAGTGTGTGTGCGAGTGTGTGTGTGAAAGGGTGAAAGTAAAGCGATATCGTCCAGTGATTTGTGCGGCCGGTTGCAAAAGGATCTACATTAATGCAGTCACTTTGGCATTTAGCGGCGGAAGAATAAAGCCACTGCGGTGAATCAGCCGTCGTCCTGACATTACTGTACACCTGCTGTGTGTTCTGGGTGCTGCAAGGTATTCTGGGATGGAGACATTATACCTAAAGGTGGAGTCAGCCATTGTAAGATAATACACTATACTGTCAAACTCAGGGAATATTTCTCCACATCGGTCTGCTCGCTGTCTGTTATTTGTGGGCGTGGTGAAAAATAATTAGGTGTTTCTACACACAGTCCTGGCTCTGTAAACGGGAACAAATTGGTGCAGGCCGCACCACACAACACTGTCCCAGCCTTGGCACTGTGTGTCTGGGGAGAAGGCCGGAGCTTCTAAGGGAGCACCCTATGGCATTGTTTTGAATATCTTCCTCCAGAATCCTTACATGTATCGTATAATGTATCGTATACAGCATTCTGCTGTGGAGGATGATGTAGGCAGCGCCCAGACAGCTAAATCTACTATGCATGACCTGCAACAAAGTACATTTACCCCAAAACAGTTTGCTGCTGCAGAAACACCGCTGTGGCCTCACAATTTGATTAATCGTAGGAATTAATGTAATATACAGTACTCAAAATATATACCCATTAACGCCTACAGATAAATAACGGGCGTTCTGGTCTGCATTAAGGTTAAAAATCTAACGCGGTGCTGTCTGCTGGAGCCTCTCTGTTAAATGATATTCTCTCTGTGCTTTAAGACGAGCCGTTTGGGCAGATCATTCAATTAACGCACGCTGGCGTTACAGCTTGGCTAACCTGACGTATCTCCTCAAGCTCCCGACTGCTTGTCTTGGGAACGACGTGTGTTTTACTCACTGAGACGGGATTTAGTCGAGAGACAAAAGGGACTTCTCCTCTTAAACAGAGTGAGGCATGCTATTGTGTTGCAATATGGCTTTTAGAAGAGAGCCACTGCCAGGGTCTGGAAACAGGCAATGTAAGCGGTGCTTGGAGCCATGTTGTAACACTGCAGATAGGACGAGATGAAGTGTTGAAACCAAAGCTGGCATGGCACGATAAAGCAAATGGCCTTCTTCCTAGCCTTGATGCTTCATGATGTAAGACACAGATATGAAAAGTGTGTTGTCAGTGTGCGTCTGCAAGATAGCACTGAAGACAAACAGGCTGTGTGTGTGTGTGTGTGTGTGTGACCTCACTGTTGTGAATTAGATTTCAATATTTCAAGGGAAGATGAAGCAAATAAATCAAAAAGAGGAATAAATAAAGTGGCTCGTACAGATCGTTACCGTGAAGCCAACTATTACACACACCGGTTGCATCAGCTGTGATGTAAGCGCACCGAGTCCCCGAAGAAACATGTGGCGTGGTTCATGCAGAGGTTATTTTCCATGAAACACAAACCCCCCCACGCCCCCCGCCGCCCCCTCTCGGGAAAGAAAAACCATGACAAAATAAATGTTTTACATTCACGGTAATCACAGTTGTGGTTGTTATAGGTGTGTTGTAATCTTTTGAAAGACGGCAGCAGTGGGCAACACCCCAAGCACCCGACCATATATGCTGTGTGTGTGTGTGGGAAGAGAATGACAAGCTACACAGCCATTGAGCAGCTGTCATGAAACAAACCCTAATCAAGACGCTAAGGCGTAACACGGCAAGGAAGGCCAAGCTCTGACATGCTAACGTGTGCAGGAGGAAATAGCCTGTTAATGAATAGATGGTGGATAGCATTGGGGTAGCGGGGGGGGGAGAGCAGGGAGAGATATGTGTGGGAGACGGCAGGGGAGATAGGCAAAGCTTCCTCTGCGGTAAAATATTGCTATTGTTAGGCGGGGGGTGTGTGGGCGTGTGTGAGTGTCCGTGGTGTGCGTGCGGGTGTGTGTGTGCATGCGTGTGCGTCCGTGTGTGTGTGTGGAAGTGCTGCGATGCAGAAACAGAGGAGAGTCTTGACAGTTGGCAGTGTGTGACGGCTGTGCCGGGAGGTTGGGAGGGAAAATGAGGCACTGGAGCCGCTGTCAGGCCGTAGCCAGGGCCGCCTTTAACAAGGTCCGTGGACGGGCTGCAGAGGGTGTGTGTGGGTGGGGGAATGGGTTGAGGGAGGGAAAGGGGAGGAGAAACGTCTTCCAGGGGGCTTCACCACCTGCCATGGCCTGGTGTTCTTCTGCTGGGGCACAGATTGGAAATCCTCACTAAGGACATGGAGCAGACGATGGTTATCTCTCTCATTCCCCCTCTCTCTCTCTCTCCCCCTATCACTCTACCTCACCCCTCTGTCTTTCTCTCTTTCTCTCTCTCTCTCTCTCCCGTGATGTGCTGGCTAGATCGAAGACGTTGGTTCTGGACGTTTGTAGCGGCGTGTTATTCCTCTACATCGTGCGGCACCGGTTATGCGATGTCAGCGCCGATCACTCACGCGCGTGTCAGTGTGGCCCTTTGCACTGACGGCAGCGCGGTCTAGCTAGCTCAGGGCGGCTCACCCGAACTGCTGCAGGTGTAGCCGTAACCGGGGGATTTAAAGGTGGAGTCAGTCGTTCTAGGAGAAAGATTGTTTATGTTTTGACTTGATCAAAACAAAAACAGCTCTCTCCTCAGTGCCATAGGGTGGTCCCTTAGAAGCTCTGCCCCCACACATTGTAAATACTTTGCAAAGACTGGGGTATTGTTGCAATTGCAATTATGAGCAATGTTCACCACTTTGTTTGTGTTCCTATTCATAGAGCCAGGGCTGTGAAGTACCTGATTATAGTTTCAGCATGCACAGAAAACAGTAAGCTAGCAGACCACGAGGAGATATTTGATGAATTGACCTACAATTGTTGGCTATACATTTAATGACTCAATAATGTGCTTAAATGGGAAGCTGTCTTGTTTCATTTTCAGGGCAAAAACACAAAGGAAGCTTCCACGGGCCTCACGTTGAGTGAGAACTAGCAAACATGCAACATCTTGCTATACGCGAAGAAAAGCCATTTCAGCCGCGGCGGTGTTATTTCCCACGGGGCCTTTTCTCATGCACTGTACCTTCTTTTAACACTCGGCTACAGGCACCGTCTGCAATGAAAGCGTATCTTCAGACATCAGGCTAAAAGTCAAACCGCCAGGCCGCTAGAATGCCATTAGTTGCGTCCACCCTATTAGAGCTAGCTAATTCCACATGAAAGCAACGCAATTAGCCTGCTGCCTATGAGCGATCCTCAACTGGCTCTCAGCTGTCCGTGCTTGCTTTAGCAGCAGGGGTGTTCAGATGGGTCTTTGGGCGCACATAGCGTGCGTCGGTTGCTCTTAGAGACATGGCGTTGGTTGCTAGTGAACACAGCGCTTGAGACGCCTGTGGTAATGTGATGGAGAACATGGGGCTTTAGGACCCTGAGGCCTCAACGTGTATATGTGTAATGTAGCTATGTAGCGCATCACGCTAACCCAATGTAACATGTATGTAGCTATGTATCACATCACGCTAACCCAATGTAACATGTATGTAGCTATGTAGCGCATCACGCTAACCCAATGTAACATGCATGTAGCTATGTAGCGTATCACACTAACTCAATGTAACATGCATGTAGCTATGTAGCGCGTCACGCGAACCCAATGTAACATGTATGTAGCGCATCACGCTAACCCAATGTAACGCGTACGTAGCTAAAGTATGTATGGCATCACGCTAACCCTGCCTTCCTTCCTCCCAATGTGTCTCTGCAGGCGGCCATCTGCTGCTGCTGCTCCTGACGGTGGCGCTGACCCTAGTGGTGCCTCCCACCACGGCCTGCCCCGCCAAGTGTGTGTGCTACAGCGAGCCGCGCCCCACGGTGGCATGCCAGCAGCAGGGGCTGTTCGCCGTGCCCACGGAGATCCCCGTGCGCAGCCAGCGCATCTTTCTGCAGAGCAACAAGCTGACGGCGTTGCGCTCCACTAGCTTCAGTGCGTGCCGCAACCTCACGGTGCTATGGCTCTACTCCAACAACATCAGCCACATAGAGGCCGGCGCCTTCTACGGCCTGGAGCGGCTGGAGGAGCTAGACATCGGCGACAACGCCAATCTGCGCACCGTCAGCCCCACGGCCTTCCGCGGCCTCACCAAGCTGCACACCCTGCACCTGCACCGGTGCGGGCTCTCGGAGCTGCCCGTCGGCGTGTTCCAGGGCATGTTCTCGCTGCAGTACCTGTACCTGCAGGACAACAACATCCTCACGCTGCACGACGACACCTTCCTGGACCTGGCCAACCTCACGTACCTCCACCTGCACAACAACCGGATCCGGGTGGTAACGGACAACATGTTCCACGGCCTGCTCAACCTGGACCGATTGCTGCTGCACCAGAACCGGGTGGCACTCGTGCAGCCACGGGCTTTCGTTGACCTGGGCAAGCTGAAGTCCCTGTTCCTGTTCTTCAACAACCTGACGATGCTGACGGGTGAGGCTATGGACCCGCTGGTGTCGCTGCAGTACCTGCGCCTCAACGGGAACCAGTGGATCTGTGACTGCCGCTCACGCACCCTGTGGGAGTGGTTCAAGCGCTTCAAGGGCTCCAGCTCAGAGCTGGAGTGCCAGGCGCCCGCGACACTGGCCGGCAAGGACCTGAAGAGGCTCAAGAGCGAGGACCTGGAGGGTTGCGTTGATGCGCCCCAGACCCAGGGCGGCGCCGGGAAGACGCGCGCCGGAAAGTTCTCCTCCACGGAGAACCCCTTCGAGGAGGTCGTTCCCAGGTGTTGCCTTGGCGACAACGACAAGTCCTCCATTCTGTCGGGCAAGAGTCGTCAGATAACCAACAACCCGCTGAAGGAGAAGGAGAATATATCCAAGACTAAATTTAAGGAGCCGGAACGGACGAAAAACGACACATGGAACAAGCAGAGCGACGGACCTCTGGGAACCTTGTCCAACACCTTGGACAAGTCTTTGGAAAATGTGAATAGCGAACTAATAGACAATCTGGAATCCTCCACAGCTCCGAACAAAAAGAAAAAGAAGTGCACCAAAAAGCCAAAGTCGGACGCCCACTGTCTCAAAGGCCAGGGATCTACACTTCAGGTGCTGAACTGTCTGTTCATTCCCCTAATCTGGATTTCTCTAGCCATGTCCTAGGACTCCCGACAAAACCGTTAACGCAGGACCCACAGATCGTTAACGCTCATGACAATGACAGAAGTCACAGAGACCTCTCGCTCACAGGCAGTGACTGAAATGTATGGAGTCGTGATGTCGCAACATGGGTAAGGACCAACAGTAAGGAAGATTGTTAGAGTACATTTCACAAAATGGATGCCTTTACAGAACACTTAAGATAAAATGTATATAATGAACTGGTGCCCAAATTTGTTTGTTCTGTACGTACTTAACTGTACTGTGTCTAAGCTACACCTCCCCCATTTTCCCTCTCAAAAGCTTTCACAGAAAAGACTACTGGAAAAAAAAAAAAAAGTATTACTGAAAGATCTGAGACCGAACACACACAATGAAGAATCTCCATTATTTATTCAGAAGTGATGCATTTGTTGGGTACTGTTATGTTTTTTATGTTTATAAGTAATTCAGTAAATTCAAATGTTTTTCTCCCCCAAGTTCAGTTGTATTTTCATGACAGAGAGGGTTAATTGTGGGTGGGCTTTTACCAACAGAATGCTGACAAATTGTTCACAGAGAGATTGCAATGGCATCATAGATATGCATTTTATTTTACTTGTGTACAAGTATGAATATATTATGAATAAAAGATCTTCTTTTGTAGAGCTTTTGGCTAGTGTTATTATTAAATTAGACCCACCACACTTAAAGAGGTGCTGTGATGCCACGTTTCGTACCCAGTGATAATGCATTATGCCCATACACAGCGTCGCATATTCATGAGTAGGGGAAAAAATCAGCATTGTATACTTGCAACTGATAAAAATATGTACTTTCACCGGGTGTGGTTTTAATGAGGTGAGACAAATTATATACAGCAAGGCTGAAATATACACATTATAAAGTGTGCTTACAGTGACTGCTTTAAACTCGTAAGCACTTTTGCTGGTGCATTGTTTTAATGAGGTGGGGGAAAAAAATCAACACTATGTTCCTGTGCAACGTTATCCAATACTCAGAGACAGCTCTTCTAAATGAGCACCAAAATGTGTCCACTGTCAGGGAAACACTCAACGTGGTCATATCCCTTCAAACAGATGGTGGTACCTCTACCAGGTCTGTTCACGCTTCTGAAGGTGGTGTTGGAGAGTGACGATGGCGTGGTTCTTTGACACCTGATCCCAGAACTCCACGTGTGCTTTGTCTTTAGCTCTCTGTGCAATGCTAACTGCAACATGGTGGCCAAGTGGATATCTCTGTGGCCTCACAACAAGAAGGTCCTGGGTTTGAAACCTGGTCATCTTCCCCTGTTTGTGGGGGTTTGATCTGGTTTCATCCACTATCTAAAAACATGTTAGGTTCACTCTCCAGCCAGTGTCATGTGACCAGTGACACTGGCTCCAATCAGGAGGTGGTCCCCAGGCGCTGCACAGCGGCTGGGATGGGCCCTTGAGGCATGGCTTAAAGGCAGAGTATGAGTTTTGCAACATGTATGTGACAATAACAGCACCTTTACCTTTATGTGCTGAACTTGGGGTAAGCTAACTAGCTAACTTGCGCTTGGTACACAGTTACTATAGACACAACATAACACAATAAATTAAGCTCAGGATGTGTGCTACAGACCATTAATTGCCCAATTTGAACACTTTACCTTTATAACCCATATGTTTTGCCTGTTAAGATAACGTTGCCATATTATGTATACTGTAATTTGCCATTTATTTAGGTGTCTTGTTTGATCTACATGGCTCACACATTACCTTATCTTAGTGAAATATCCCAGGAAGTTCTGTAAACATCAAAACATTGGCGATTATTTAGAGTAGGACACAAGCCAGAACACGGTAACCTGACAAGAACAGACATCTGTGTCTGTCAAGACACATCCGTCTGGGGAGACATCCACTGAAACTGTTTCAAAAGGGCAGGTGCTTTCAAAAAAAGACGACGTACCTGTCAACCAGCACTGTTGTTGTCTGTTGTTATTAACTTGCAGTAGTAAAGTTGCAGGAAAAGAGTGAAAAGATGTTTTCCCTTGAGAAAAGCCTTTGCTCTTCTTATACATTCTAATAAAACTGATGCTATATTGTATCATCGCTATGCGTTTCAACTCGAGTCGCCTTCTTCACACCTAAACCACGGCCGTAGCTAAACTACAACGCTGATCGGCAACATACGAACTATACCGGCCTGAATCACCTCGATTTACAAGCTCTCCAGACCAAATCAAACGGAGACTAACCGGATCTCGCAAGGCTAAGAACATGAGACGAGACATAGAGGAGCTCATATCAAACACCTCAGACAGAGGACATACCATTAGATTTCATTTATGTAACACTGCACATTAATTACATCTAATTATGAATCACTGACTGGCAATGCCGTGCAATTATCATTAGGTCTGAAAAGATTGAGAGATTTACTACGCAATGTTTAGTTTCTTTCCCGGGGTAAAAGCAAATTTAATGATGGAAAAAAAAAATATAAAATATGCTTAAGCACCCAAAAATGATTTTAAATAAAATTATAGTTAGATTACTTTTGATCAAGCAAAACTGATAACTACATTATTCAGCATGAAATAATTAGCCTGGTGTAACAAGGGCATATTCACCTTGTGAATATGGTCTGACCACGCTCCATTAGGAAGTGTTCACAGTCGTTTCCTCCTACTAGGTGTAGACCTTTGGTTCATTTTTAAACTATTGGACAACACTGAACCAATCGGCATTGCTATAACTGTTTTGATCGCCTCATCCAGCTCTGCCACCATTTAGAAACACCCACCCTGATTTGGCCACCAGTAGGGTGGCTTCAGGGTTTCCAGACTGTAATCTCAGCAAAAATATATTGATCTGAGAACAATAGTTGGGCGGAGCCAGGCTATTAAATAATCCTTTCCTTGCTGTAGCAGAACCTACACCCACCTGTGTGGGATGTAGGCATTATAATTTTGCTATGATAGATCTAATTACCATTCAGTTTCATTCATGATACATTTCTATTCCATATTCCATCCATCCATCTTCTCCCGCTTATCCGGAGTCGGATCGCGGTGGCAGCTCCAGCAAGGGGCCCCAAACTTCTCTTTCCCAAGCCACATTAGCAAGTTCTGACTGGGGGAATCCCGAGACATTCCCAGGCCAGTGTGGAGATATAATCTCTCCACCTGGTCCTGGGTCTTCCCCGAGGCCTCCTCCCAGCCGGACGTGCCTGGAACACCTCCGTGGGAAGCGCCCAGGGGGCATCTTTACCAGATGCCCGTACCACCTCAACTGGCTCCTTTCGATGCATATATTACATATTATTAACCAAAATATATTTTTAATATTCTAACAACCCAAATTGGCTTTCTCAGACAAAATAGTCCTATTTAAAAGTAAAGTAAAAAAATCTGTTAATATCTCCTCATAGTCTGCCAGCTGCATGTTCGCATTCTGAAAAAAATTATCTGGTGTTTCTACACATGCCCTGGTTCTATAAATAGAAACACAAACAAAGTGGTGCAGAGCGCACCACATAACACTCTCCCTGCCTTGGCAAAAGCAATTTGAGGGAGCAGTCTATGGCAATGAAGCGAGAGGTGTTTTTGTTTCAAACATCAACAAGCTTTCACCAAATTATGACTGACGACTTTCCACCTTTAAGATAATGCCCATTGTATAGTCTGTACAGTATACTGTATCTGTTTGACCACAGAATACTCTGTACAGTATACAGTATGTCTGTGTACAGTATAGTCTGTACAGTATAGAGTATCTGTCTGTCTACAGTATAGTATGTACAGTATACTGTATCTGTCTGTCTACAGTATAGTATTTACAGTATACTGTATCCCTCGCTGTGCTCCGCTGTGTTGCACAAACTGTGGAGCAATACGAAGTTCTAGCGTCTGTACCGGTCGGCCTGTCCACTCTTCCGTGGGGTCGTGCGTATTCACAGGCCGGAGCGACGCAGGTGCTGGTAGTCACCAGCAAGTGAAGTCAAGATCTTGTCACCAGGCCTGGGCTTATCTCCCACATCGTGAAAGGATTAGAAGGTAGGCTCTTCACAAATCCCCGGAGCCATCTTTGTCTTCGATTAACCCTGGAAAGTGCGAGAGGACCAATGGGAAGCCATGGATGGGTATCGACCTAGAGGGAAAGGGGGGGGGGAGGCAGGGTGAACCAGCGGGGAAAATCAACAAGACTCATCCTCCAATTTGAGAGACTCTCTTCCGTCCCAGTAAGCCGGCTGCTGCCGGGCGAGAGCATTGCCGTAATTGGTTTTGACTGCCACTGACCTCTGCCACTGACCTCTGCCCAGAGCATCCCATCGCATGTGGGATTGGCCACCTCCCAGAATGCACCAGGAGGTGGTGGAGATGTAATTACGAACATATTTCTTCTTATGAATATATGAACCTGTAGGCAGCAACATAAGGTACTGGATGTGGAAATCTGTTTATAAAGATTAGACACTTCAACTCGCATCTCGAATAGAAACTTTATATCATAAATCGTAATCAATGACCAACGGACAGAAAAGGACGTCTTGGATATCCGAAACCCAGGAAATATCCCATAAATATCAGACCTTGCTCTTAAAGGCTTCATCACTGTTAGAAGATGTAGCTGATGGCTTCAGATATTGTGCTAAATGGTACACTGAGATGCGTTATGAGGGGCAAGTTAAAGGCACACTCCGCGATACTGTGTGATGTCATGTTGAATGGTACACTGAGATGCGTTATGAGGAGCAAGGTAAAGGGACACTCCGCGATACTGTGGTTAAAGGCAGCGTCTGCTCCTCCCTCTACACTACTCATAAGCTCACACCGTTCTCTACCCCCCCCCTTCCCCCTTCCCCCATGTTAATAAAGGTTTTAGCTTGCTGGCTATATCTATAACTAATTGAGGGAATATGGTAATTACACGGCCAACTTACCATTCATAAAAACGAATGTACTGTTTTATTGTATCTTGTGTCCAGCAACAAACCACAGTGAGTGATGGGAGCTCACCGTGGATGTCACCAAAATAAACGGCCTAAAAGTGACAGATTGTAGCTTTAATGCCAGGTGTGAAAAGAAGCCTGTCTCTCCCTGTGTTTACTATGTTTGCTCAAATACAAACACGCACCCACACAATACAAATACACACCCACGCACACGCACAATACAAATACACACCCACGCACACACACACAACATTTTCAATTTCCATTCCACTGGCACACCAAAGAGACCAAATCTCCATCAGCCTCTTTACAAACCCCTGAAGTCACCGGTGGAGGTGGTGAGGTCTGAAAGCAAGGCACAACAGGGCCACGCACCCATTTAGCAGCGCCTGGCAACAGGCCGATCTGAGCCAGCAGGCCCACGCATGCCAGCTAAGCCAGAAGCTGCCAGGCATCCTCCATTTTGGAGACTATTCCCATTCCTGCATTTTTATCCGCCCATTTTTCGCTGCTGACGGTGAGCTACGGAGAGACTAATTACCGGGACTCCATTTGCAGAAAAAGGCAAAGATGCTTCGTGGATGATCGTCCTAGCAAGAAACCAAACTTGGGGGGCGCTAAAAAGCATGCATTCTGTAAAAGTGATGTAAACATTTGAGCAAAACAAGCTGTAGAAGGATATATGTTGCTCGGGGTAACGGATAAGGAGCATTGTTTCAATTTGCAGCACTACTTGCTAATTTACTGTCATAGAATGTCAAGTTAGTGCAGACAAATAGATCACACACTTTATCCACTGCCTCAGATATAATAAATCATGGGCACTTTTCAGGACAGGGATTATAGGCCTGTAGCTCGGGAATAAAGTGTACTTTTAAACCAGATTGAATCCATTTGCCTTACTCAGACATGGTTTAAAATTCAGCAGTTCCAGATTTAGCCTCACCTTGGTTTAAATGATCCAGAGAGTCAAGCTAGTCCAAAACTAAATGAAGCCCCCAACATCCTAAAAACCTCAGGGAAGCAGGTGTAATCTCAGATTAATGCTGAAGCCATGGGTGACATCGTCCAATTTATTTTTACAAATGCGATGACTGAATTAAAGTTACTTGCAATTTCGAGTGAATTCATACACAGTTAGTCTGGTTCATTCATGGAAGATGTTTATTTTAGATAAGCCCAATGCCTCCATCCTGTCTAGGTTTTTTATGAAGAGTTCAGACGCAAAACCCTCAAAGTCCTGACATCTTTATTTTTTAAATAAGCAAAATTTAAATTATTTGTTACATTTTTGGAAGATATACTTTTTTATTCAGTGAAACACATCATATTCAGTTAAACATCATATTCAGTGAAACACATCATATTCAGTGAAACACAACTATATTGCTGCACAAATAAGTTCCCCGTTGGGGACAATAAATGTTTACTTACTTACATAATGTTCATTGTAATAGAGGTGAAGTGAGTGAACACGAATATGGAAACCTAATGAATATTGCTGTATTAATTTGGTAAATGCTTTTTTTCAGATGGACTTGATGACTTTTGCATACCGACTCTTCATATGTGCTACAGATTCCCCCAAGCAGTACATCGTTTCCAGAGTGAGGGAGGTGATCGGAAGGTTCATGCGATTTATGCAAACTCAAATAATTTGCAATTCTTTCTTTTCAGTGCTCAAATAGCAAACGTCCCTCAAAGATAATGGGTGTAAATTACGGGAGCGCAAGCGAGGAATCCCTGCCTCCTTGCAGAGACATCTCTCCAGCAGCTTCTAATGCTACCGGACTCTCCATATCTTTGTCAGGCGAACTTCTGCGACCTTTGATAAAGAGTAATGAGGCCTTGCTGCCTCACAGCTTCCCGTGTGAGCGTAGTGGCAGAGGCTTGTCTGTGACAGGGCTGAAACAGCTGACTGTAGAGGAGCTCCAGGTGTTAGCGGGGGGTAAAGGTGTAACTCAAACACCTGCTCCTGCTCAAGATATCTTTACTCTGTCCTGCTGTGCCTCTGTGTCAGGCGCAGCTTTCGTTAACGCTCACTGACCTGAAACACTGCTGAGTCAACCGCTGCAAAGTCCATACAGGCAAATATGGCCGCTCTGCAACCATCTTGATAATGCTTCAACCACACATGCGCAACTGTTAGCTTGCGTCATTGTTCAACCAAACCAAAGCCGAAATCACTTCCGCATTATGGGACCTAAGTTCGAAAAATATAATAATAATAATAATAATAATATTTTTTAGATCCCGTTTGCTTTGTGAGACAAAGTACACATATGATCTTTGAGTATTTAAAAGAAAGTAAAGCGTGTGAATGTGAGGCTATACTGTGCAGCGCTCTGAGTGGCCGGAAGGTTGGAAAAGAGCTACTTACTTGCATTCCATTCAGCTTTTTTATTTTTCTTCACATCCCCATTCACAGAGTTTGGGCAAAGGTGAGGTAAAAGGAAATGGGTTTTGATTTCTTGTTAGCAAAAGGCATTCAACACAAAAGGCATTCAAAACACATTTGATTACATATTTTACAAGTTTGATGTGAAAAAAAAAACTTGTGAAGGAAGGAAACTTGTAGTTTCAGGGAAAACAAATTAAAAGTGGTGTGTATATACTATAGTATATACTATAGTATATACTATAGTATATACTATAGTATAGAATTCAGTCCCAGCCTTTCCTTGTACTTCCATGGACAGTCATTTATTCATGATATCAGCCCTAGGGCAGAGATCATTGGTCGGCCTGTCGCAGGCATTTCATTTAGAATGCCCATTAATCCGCTTAGATCGTGCTGTGATTGACAGACAGGACATTAGAGTAAGCTGTAGTGAATCAGACATGCACGTGGAGTCCAGGATGAGACTTGAAAGGCCAAACGACACAGTCACAGTATTTATGAAAATGATCAAAACCACTAGTACTTAAAAAATGACTTGGAATCTTCAAAAAAAAAAAAAAAATATATATATAAAATGACATAAAATGGTAAATAAAAAATATGATGATTTTGGGAAAAGCTTGAATGGCAGCATCCACCCACGGAGGGCAGTGAGGTATGTATCATTACCACCCTGGTGCATTACTGAAGGTGCATAATCCTGCACACAAGTCTGTTAACCTTCATAGATCTGCAGCACCGTTGAGCTGCACCCCGACTCTGCTGGGGAAAGAGGGCTCCCCAGAGCCCACTTTAGAGGTCATGCCACAGGGAGCACTAGATCCCCTCCTAAACGGTGTGGGTGGCATTATTAGCGCTGTGGCAACAAGTACGATGATGAGATGGGAATTGTTTGAAACCTCCCAAGAGAGTTTTCGTCTGTGTGCTACACAGTAAATAATGTTGGAGAAAACAGGGTGACAGAGATTAAGATGGACAGGCCCTAACCGCCTAGCTTGCCTCTGACTAACTATTGCTCTCAGCTGAATATGATTACAGTCTGGAAACCCTGTTCACATGTGTGTTTTTACAGGTGAGGGGACGTTGAAACCCTGTTCACATACGTGTTTTTACAGGTGAGGGGACGTTGAAACCCT
>JAODOY010077012.1:0-15611 GCA_025399855.1 Forbesichthys papilliferus
TTTGGGTTATCTACAGAACTTTATTGGCAACTTTAGTTGCCAAGTAAATACTGTATTTCAAATAAATTACAAAATATTGCTGTAAAATGTACTACAATACATTATTGTGAATAAAACAGTTAAAAGCTGTGAATAAAATACAGTAATATTGTAAATAAAACAATAAAAAGCTGTGAAATAAAATACAGTAACTACATGTAAATTAATATACAGATTAATACTGTATTTCAATATACAGTAATTTACTGTCATTTTACAGTACTTTATTGGCAACTTTATTGCCAGTTATTTACTGTAAATATTACGGGAAAGTCTTTACAGTGTAGCCTTTGGGAGTGTATGTATTTACGACACTCAGACGTTGGGAAGCGCATCGTCCATCGCAGACATACTCGTGATTATTTTGGGACATATCTTCATTTTGTGTGGGAAAGAAAATGGAATATGTTGTCCCCTAATCTTTCGGGTTGTTATACCGAAACTGTGCTATCACGGCTTTCTGTCTACTTGCTACCTAAATCAAGGCGGTGTACTGTAGGCTACGCTTGGCGCGCCATAGGCTTTTGATTTTACGCTATTTAATATGCTTTATATAATAATTAATTATTAATATTTCCCATCTGATATTTTGACCCAACATCTGCCGGACAAAGTTACACGTGATAACTAGTAGGCGTACTAAACTGGTAGAAAGCCTATGATGTTGCACAATTGTCTCACCACGGATTGAGATCACGTTGTCTATAAATTACCCAGAATCACACTATTTTGTAAACTGCACAACGAACTTGATCATTCAAAACAAAAACAAAAAAATGGCGATAATACCGCAGGACCTCTACTCTGCTATTCTATTGGGGCACCCTTAATCACCGCAAGGACATTTTCTTCACCGCGACAGCCCTAGGTAAGACCCTTATGAGGATATGGCCAGTTACGTACTATCAGCGAAATATGCAAGCCAAGGAACTGATGTTGATCGCCAGTACACAAACCGTAAGTAAAAGTTTAATGTTCAACATTTGCAGATGACCAAATCTGTGAATCTATTTTTTGATACAGTAACTGCAGGCTACCATAGCATAAACAAGTTGAGTGCAGGACAGGCATATTCTCAAGAGTGATGTGCACATCATTAACTACATTAGATTAATATAGGCTATTGTTCAGAAACCATAAACAGATTTGAAATAAGATGCTTAAAAAATGTGTTGATTTACGTACCCTAAACATTGCTCATTGATAAATACGCACTCGTGTGTCATACTGAAATAGTATCCCCTGCCGGAAACGGATTGCCGTTTTTGGTACCGCGAGTAATTATGTTTTTAACTGGGTCACTGTCATATCATACGTCTGTTATAATAACAAAGATATGGACTACATTCTGCCACCTGTATCTTTTACTGTAGTCTGGAAGGAGAGGCAGAATTAATGCGCCAAATTAACACCTTGAAAACACTGCTGAAATTAAACCATATGTGGTCCAAAACCCATAAAACTATGTTAAAACTGCGTTTGAGTAGCCTGCACCGGTACTAGCAGCAAAGAAGTCGTAGCCTCAAGTCAACACAGCTACGTGGAAGTCGGGGCGGGGTGGGCAGTGACTTGTTAAATTTAAAGCAACAGTCACTGAAATCAGACCGTTATCTAAAGAGTTGTTGTATTATGTGCTATTCCACATAAACTATGTGGTATTTTCACCCAAGCTTGTCAAAAACATTGCATTGAGAAGTCAAGTAACTGTTTCAGCATGGAATGACTCCTTTAAATGTTTCAGCTGCAGCCTCAAAAATACCATCTTGTGATATGTGATGTGTGCGCATCTGTTTGTGTGTTTTGCAATTCTAGCCAAATAATAGAAATCCTCTAATGCCGCCACTGGGGACAGTCACTTCATATAGCAAAACCACTTTACTGGAAAGGCAATTCACATCACTAATCACTCATTCACTAACACAGCAGAACAACCGTGTCTCTCACAGTGTCTTACCTGAGAGAGAGAAAGCAAGAGAGAGCGAGAGAGAGAGTGTGTGTTTGAACTAGCAGATGGATGAAGACAGGTTGGTATTTTCCTGCTCCAGCATGATTTAAGACACCAACACTCTGTCTTAGATAATGACATGGGAGACAGAATTATCACTGAAACATAACATTGCATGCATAACAATATGTTGGGACCAACTGGGAGAGAAGGGATTGTTCTATGCAGAGATTTAGTCTGTGTGTTGAAACCTTGAAACAGTCCTCTATGTACATGCGAGTTGACCGCACCCAAAACCTTGCTGATAAAGAGCAATATATACAGTTATATAGTATACAAAGCTCTAGCATGTCTGATAAAGAAGTATATAGAGGCTCAGGGCAGATCATTCATTAAAAGGATAGGCAGACCGGGGTGATGTTTACCTGTTTAATAAGGGGGACCAGAGAGTGTGTGCCAATTATAGGGGTATCACACTTCTCAGCCTCCCTGGTAAAGTCTACTCTAAAGGAAAGGAAAGGGGGGTTTGGCCAATAGTCGAACCTCAGATTGAAGAAGAACAATGAAACAAACAAATAAGAAACTATACTGACCTATGGTTATGAAGGGTGGGTCATTGACCGAAAGAACAAGATCACGGGTAAAAGTGGCCGAAATGGGTTTTCTCAGGAGGGTGGTGGGCGTCTGCATTAGAGATAGGGTGAGAAGCTCGGCTATCCGTGAGGAATTCAGAGAGAACTCAGAGAGTAGAGCTGCTTCTTCTTTTTGACGAAAGAAGCCAGTTGAGGTTGTACGGGCATCTTGTAAGGATGTTCCCAGGGCGCCTACCTAGGGAGGTGTTCCAAGCACGTCCAGCTGGGAGGAAGCCTCGGGGAAGACCCAGGACTTTTGGCCTGGGAAAGCCTAGGGATCCCCCAGTCAGAGCTGGTTAATGTGGCTCGGGAAAGAGAAGTTTGGGGTCCCCTGCTGAAGTTGCTGTTATGCCACCAATATGCAATGTAAATGCATATATGCAATGTAAACCGCTTCAGCTAAATAACAAAAAGACTGCCTATGTCAAACCAACCCTACTATATAATTTTAAAACAATACAGAATGTACGGTAAGGTTTATAGCCATCATAAGCAAAACGTTAAATTCTCAGTTAAGAGAGAGAAAACTAAATACAGTTTTTGCCTGTTGCTTGAACACTATAGGCACATGCTTAAACCAAAGTAACATAACTTGAAGTTGTTGTTACTATACCTTAAACAAAGTGTAACCATACCTTAAACAAAAGCGCTGCTTTGCACTTTAGTTGCAATTCTGTAACACACTTGCTCCTAGACACTACACACTATTTCATACATAAGACACTTAGTTCAAAAATGAAATCTCAGCGTACCATTGGGAAAACACATCTATTCAAAATACAGCACACATTGGTTAATTGAAAAGACATAGACACACATGAAAATACTTACAAAACTGAACACCAATCAGCCAGATACAAAAAGGCCTCAGTTAAGCCATTTTGAGAACTTTGCAAGCATGGATGCAGGGAGAGCTATAGGCAGAGAGAGAGAGAGAGAGAGAGCGAGAGCGAGAGAGAGAGAGAGAGAGGACGGTCGAAGAGGCCACGCAAGGACCATTATTTCGGATGACATAAGAGCAACTTTGGTGGACGATGTCATAAACCAAGGCCTGACTATGAGGGAAATATCACATTGTGTGCTGCCATAAGTCTTCGAGGGCTACTGCACCATCATGCCAAACTGGGTCCCTATAATGCGCAACACATAGACTCTAGATGCACTTCATTGTACAGGATGGTCCAGAGCAGCCCAGGTTTGTTGTTGTCTAGGATAATGTTAGTTTCCATCGGCTGCTCTGGTCCAGAACTGGTTCACCAACCATGATCAATTTGAAGTTGTGTACTTGCCCTCTTACTCGCCATTTCTAAATCCTATAGAGGACTTTTTTCCGCTTGGAGATGGCACGTATATGACCGCCAACCACATGCCCGTATGCCTCTTCTGCAGGCAATGGAACAGGCATGCGGAGACATTGAGGTGAGGTCAATCCAGGGATGGATTCGTCACACAAGGGGATATTTTCCCCGATGCTTAGTGAGAGAAGACATTGCTTGTGATGTTGATGAGATCCTGCGGCCAGACCCCAACAGACGGCAGGATCCATAAACCCACTTGCGCACAATTGTGTTATTCTGTGTTTACAGTAAAGTATTGTTTGTTTTATTTTTGATTTATCTGAATGTACTGTAAAATATACTACTGTAATGTACAGATTTTGAATTCAGTATTTCATTTTTTGGTTGTTGTGAAAACATGCCTTCTATGGAACTGAAGAAAACAGTTAAAACAAAAGACAGCAGTGTTTTATATAAAGTAGACTAGTGTGTTGCTGCTGATCTGAAATTGTATTCATATGATGCAAGTGGGTATCATTTTGTCATCAGAGTGACATTTTGACAAAGGCTTGTTAGGTTTTGATAGCAGAGTTTCAATTTGACATTGAAGTGAATGGTTTATTTCTTAGTGTTGTGTCTTATTTGCTTATGTGTAGAGTTTTGACACAATTAGAAAAGTTTTGCAAAATGTGTTCAAGCAACGGTCAAAAACTGTAATCAACTTTCTTCTATAGAGCCCTAGGAAGGAAATAAAACTGTAAAGAATAACTCATATAGCAAAGCGTTAAAGTGGGTCAAGAAGCAGACTATAGTCTGGCACACTGCAGTCAACCAGTAACATTTATAGCTTTTTAATGGCTTGACTAGAGGATAGAACCATATCATGACTCACCCTGCTCTGAAACTGAGCATTTTAGGCCAGTTAAGCGTATTAGGTCAGTTTCTGTCAGTTAGAAAAGCCACGTCAATTATTTAGTCACTGCTCTGCTGCTTTACGGCATACCTGTAGGTATACAGTCACTGATCATGCATGAAACACTATCTTAAATCAAATCTGATTACCATAAGACGTTTTATGGTGATGTTATTAATGTTAACACTCTTCTGTCAAGCTTGTTGATATAAACATCCTGTTCTGTACAGATCCCATCTCTTCTTTTTCCCGGCACCAGTGTATGCATTACAATGCTAATGATACAATCGTTATATACAATGGTTATACAAGGTTTAAATCTGAGATGCAATCTGCATTATAATATGGCAGCAGCGGTGTGTGTATATGTGTGTGTATAGCAAGGGCTCATAGGCTGGGATTCTGTGCAGCCCTGTGCAGAGCTGTGGTGCTGATTTTGAAGAGCACATGCGCATGACAATCCCTTTATAGTAGTACATGTCATCCTACTGACAATGACTCTTATTTAGACAGGGTTGGATACCAATAAAGAGTGCATACGTTGTTGATGTACCAAAACACGATCATCTATCATATTTCTAACCTAGATTTAAGGCCTAATTAACTGTTATGACATATCCCTCTATTTCTAATAACATTCTAAGGTTTATGTGCACGTGTAAAAACACCATTTACATATCATACTGCAATGCACCTTTGGACACACACATACAGCCCCACATGCATATGTTTAAGAGCCATTTCCCATTCTAAGCACATGTTCAGTGGGTAGCACTTAGTGTAATTGATTAAAGTGATTAAACCATACAGTGGGTGCACATCCAACCACGGCCTTTCCTCTAAGGCCTAGACATGTCTATATTAGTCTATGGCCTGGAGAGCATCATGAATGGAATGGTCAGATGTTTACCTGCTCCTGCTAGGACCAAACCACCAATGATGAGGGTACAGCAAAGCAGTACACGCACACACACAGACGCACACACACACGCACATGCATGCACACACAGACGCACACACACACACACATGCATGCACACACACAGACGCACACACACGCACATGCATGCACACACACAGGCACACACACACGCACATGCATGCACACACGCGCACGCACGCATGCGCACACACACACGCACCCCACACATGCATACATGCACGCACACACGCCCATATGTTATAACTTTTCCCAAAAGCAGTGTCAGGTTTTCTGTCACCTGGCAGTAAATTCATAGATGTGTCTCAGGAGAAAGGTACTTGACTTATGCCATGATAAACAATCAAATGGCACATAACTTTACTGGCATCTTCCAGGGTCAAAGTTTACTGTCAGCATTTACATATCTACTGATACCCTGCTGCTTCTGTGTGAGGGGGGATGTGTGTGTGTGTGTGTGTGTGTGTGTGTGTGTGTGTGTGTGTGTGTGTGTGTGTGTGTGCGTGTGTGTGTAAATGCTGGGTATGCACAGATGACTGATAGAGTTAACCATACTTACGCAGTTACCAACACACAAGCTTATTTGTGTCTATGAATAATCATGGCAATTACATCAAATGAAGTGTTGGGCCCAGTTACAATTGTTCAAATACAATTAAACTAATATATAAATATAAATATATTTCACATACCAAATCTCTCCCAGCTCTCTTGATAATGATAAACACTCTGAAGACAAAAAAGGTAATTGACTAGTGGATATAATGATGCCCCTTGTTCTGTCTTATTGCAAGATGCAAGCTAATTGAGCAAGCTATTCATTATCACTTCGCTAAGATTTTCTTTTGCGCTTTTATACGCAATATTCCACATTAATGAGCATATACACACATACACACATACCATTGTGTTTCATAGACCAAATGCTGTGCGGTAGACAGTTTTTAAGTCTATACATGCCTTAAAAGAAAAGAAAAGAGAACATAATAAGGTTTTAATTGGCAGCTTATGTTTTGTGTCCGCTTCATTAGCCAGATGTCACATATAATTGGTATTTCACAAACACAGTAGTTGTTGGTTAATTGAGACGTCCGCTCTTAAAGATGTGGTGCGAGCCCTGCTTACACAACAAGGAGGCGAAGCGAGGGAATAAGATGGAAGGTGAAGGAACAGGGTCTGGCAGCTTTCCCCAGGGGTGTTTGCCAAAGGTATTCAACGCTCAATCAGGATTTGTTCCTTATATGTTTGACACTACCAGGAGGGGACATGATGAGAGGCTGGTGGAGTACTAGCAAAAGGGAAAGAGGGAAGATCTCATGCTGGTAATCTGAATGCACACACACACAAATGCAACATGCATGTGCACGTACTGTACTGTACACAATCACTCTGAACTGACGTACAATGATCAAGACCATTATAGCAAATAGTCACCCTTTGGCTGTTGGACTCCCAGCCAAGAGGTTGTGGGTTTGAGACCTGTAAGCATCCTCGAGCAAGATGCCCAACCCCTACCTGCTCCTTGTAATACACAAGTATAATCATTGTAAGTTGCTTTGGATACAAGTGTCTGCTAAATTACCTAATTGTCGCATTTCAGACCAAAACAAATGATCAGTGCCATACATACATACATACATACATACGTACACTAACATGCATGAGCAGCCAACGCAGCTATGAAAACGAAGACCAGATATGCTTGGGTTAAAACACACACACACACACACACACACAGAGAGAGAGAGGTAGAGTAATGTCATTCTCTCAGGACACAATTATTCCACTATATGCTGTATATCAAAGTAAATAGTTGTGCGCTGCTATATTAACCATTAAATATCCTATGCAGGACATTTAACTAGAAGCGTAATGATATAATGATACAAGATGTCACTAGAGTGATTCTGATGCAGCACACATGCAAACCAATGTAATATTGGTTGCACCATTGGCTGCTGTGCACTATTTAACCAAAATGAGCTGTGGGGATCCTGATGTCGTCGTCGAGCCTGTCCTACACGGTAGGTTGTCTGCTGACGTCTTCATGCTGCAGTGGATGTCAGAATGTCAGTGCTCTAATTGTTTTCTGCAGCTAATTTGACTGCAGAGTCCCTCCCCTCACCCCAGCGAGGAGAAATAGCGTGCCGTCTTGCGTTAATGCAAATGGGATTTTGACATAAGAGGGATGTATTTGATTTCTTTTAGCGCAAGCATCCCATCTTCCATGCATTTTGCATGAGATAGTGTGTTATCTCAGCTTTGTAACTGTGGGAAGCACTGAACTGAGAGGGGGCGAGAGAGAGGGGGAGAGAGAGAGTGTGTGTGTGTGTGGGGGGGGGGGATACAGTCAAAACCAAGAGAATATAGGGAAGAGACAAACACAGAAAAAGCAATGGGGTGACGGAGCGGCCGGATAGGATAGGAGCAGAGATGCAGGCTGGAGACACAAACAGCAGGTAATGCATAACAGGTTTATGCAAGAGAGGCAAATGGAAGGTTATTGCTCTCTGCAGTTACTGCCACCACACAGGTATTTGGAAATGACAGAAAAACACTCGAATTTAAGAGACAGATGACAGAGGGCAGTGAGGTTACAAGGTCATACACTGCAATCTGGGAGAGGCATTGATGAGCAGAATTAATATTATGAAGTGGAGTGAGCAGTATGTGCTTGGTAGAAAGAGACTTGGGGGGAATGGGGCCGTCACCGCAAGCAGATGAATAAAGACATTCAATTGCACACAATCTGTACAGTTTCCTCTGCATCTCACCTCATCATACTGGCTTGGCAACTGTAACATCGCCAACAATAACGTAAGACATGCTAAGAGATGTCAATAGAAGCAAATAGAAACACAGCCTACTGCCTACTGATTCATATTCCAAAAAATAGCATATGTGATAGACTCACAAAGTATTCCAAGCAAGGCACCTGGAAATGGGCAACCAAGGACAGAGGCAAACTATACCTCTGTTCAGCAATGTAAAGCCACAGTATTCATCACAAAGACAAACAGCTCTGGACTTGTTCGCTAAATGACAGCACAAGTATAATAATGTGTTTTGTATTATCTCACTTTCAAAGTGCCCTGTTTGAAAAAAAAACCTTATTCCCAGCCTTCTTCAATGGAGACATTATTCTTTAGTGGAGTGGCACTCAACCAATTGCTTTGCCATTTTAAAGGTCATTTGGAAGCTGTTGTAATGAATTTAATTACTTGTTGAATACTCCTGTCAGCACAGACTTGAAACATTGCCAGTTTGGACTCATTAATAATCAAAGGAATGGGGGGACTTCGTTAGCAGGGCATTCCATCCCTTGAGAGTTTAACATGTATGTTGCTATTGTTTCTACTGAGGCTGACATATACAGTACATGACTGGAGGGCTAATGAAGTGAATTTGGTGAGACGTCCCTTACTGTAATCAGTAAGGGACAGTAATGTGGTACTGTATTTAGCTGGGAATGTAGCTGTACCCAGGGATGAGCAAAAATAAATCTAAATGTATTTTTAAATAAAATACCAAACACCCTAATTGTAATTGTATCAAAATACAGCAGCCACGCTGTATTGCACAAAAAACGTTTCCAATCGAGTATGAAATAACTTCACAAAAGTATCAGTCCGACTATTTGATCTAGCCTTAACCTGTAATCTGACTTAGTTAATTAAAGATATAGTCAGTAATTCTGGAGAAAGCTTGTTGATACCTGGGCTTGATCAAAACAAAAACTCCTCTCCCTTCAATGCCATAAGGTGCTCCCTCAGAAACAGGGCCCCATACATCATAAACACATTACAAAAGGCTAGGTTATTGTTGTTGTGTACTTTAGCATTCACACAGCTACCTGGAAGGTGAACCAATCACTGAGCAGTGGGGGTGGTTCAATGTAATGATGCATGGTACAGCTAGCTATTGCAAGCTAAATGTAAGCTAATAAACGTTTTGTGAAATTCAACAATTATCTCTTCGCATTTCGCTTAGCATTCTCTGTGCATGTTGTATAAATAATGATACTTCTACACAGCCTTGGCTGATTAAATTGGAACATAAACAAAGTGGCGAGCACCGCTCGTATAAACAAAGCCGTAGCACTACGCTTTGCTTCAAAATGCATTTTGATGTGTGATGCGCTGCCCGTGGAGAACCACGGAGCGATACTGTGTCGATTTGAGCTCAAAGTTAGCATGAATGACTGACCATACCTTTAAAGTATGCATTGAAGTCATGCATTAAAAATAATGGTAGTTACTACAAACGTAGTAACTACTAACGTAGTAACTACTAGTAACGCTGATTGGTTAAAGGCTGTCCAACAGTATAAAAATTACGATTAACCCGTTTCACTATTAACCGGGATTACAAACCCCCAGCATCATTGAATGTGATTTTTATGCACTCATTTAGTGTCTACCTATTTCTAGCAAACATAGTTTCAGTAACCTTCGGAAAGAACACTCAGTGTTCTCGGTAAATAGAGAATGTATCCGTTTGAGACAACTCTGACGATAATTTAGCTCTGTGAAGTGTGAACTGGCAAGAAACAACCTGCGAGTGACGTGCCTAGTAGCCTACAGAAGTTCTGCAGAACTTTTCTTCTGGCTTCAATAACTCACGATCAAAAAGGGCAGAGACGACAGCAACTATGAATTCCGAATTGTTTAAACAAAGTACACTGCAACCAGCTGTTTTCTTTAAATGCGCTCTAAATTACAGTGATTAATCCATAATTACAGTGAGCTACCTGCTTTTAGAGACCGTCAAAAAAGTACACTGTAGTGAAGAACGGATGATTTGAAACATTGATACTGTTCTTCCAGGCATCAAAATGAAATTAACATTAATATGGTAATTTATGGGGGATTAAAAATATATATGTAGATTTATTTGAAGTTAATCCTTTTAAGAAATGTCACCAGAACCATTGTTTTTAGTACACAGTCCAGGGGGAGGTCCGTGAATCCCCCCAAAAATAGGGGGACACCTGGGCAATTTTTTTTCTCCATAGGAAACAATCAATGAAGTAGCAGTGAGTTAAGATTTAAGAAAAGGGCATTAGATCGCATTCCAAAACAACATGGCTGGTGTTTCATTGGAAATTCATGCATAATAATCGTGAACTGTGATTATTCATCAGACTATAATCGTACCATCAAATTTTCTAATTGTTGCATCCCTAGTGGTCTGATTACACCAGGCTACCAGAGCCATGGAAATAACAATGTTACGCCAACGGAAGTTCGAAATTGTCAACGGACATATGGTTCATGGAGAGGCAAAACCTATGGCACAATAGTTCAGGAAGTGCTTGGTGAGCAGTTTTAATATAAATATATATATACAGATATATAACTATATTTTTTGGTAATTATGAGTCAATAAATGCACCGATTTACATTTAAGATATAATGTATAGGGTACTTTTAGTATTTAGGCTAACTTCCGGGAACTATTTTGAGGCTCCACGATCTGCCATTTCTGTGAAAAAACGGTCCATTGGCGTGAACGGAGATGAAGCGACTTTCTCTTTCCATGGCTCTACAGGCTACAAATCAGAGGCTGCACCAAGTAAACATCTCACAGAAAGTATTTTATAGTATTTTTTCATTACAAAATACAATACCCTGAAAATATTTTGATAAAAAATATGAAGCTTTTTTCCACAACCCTATCAAATACAAATTACAAAAATACTATTTTGTATTTCAAATACGTATTTCTACATGTGTCATAACTACTGCCCATCCCTAGTTGTACATACAAAGCCCTCCATCTGTAGCATGTGCATACGCACACGACAAATGTACTAGCACATACACTGCTATAGTCACCTATTTGGTTTAAGACGAATGGCGGATGGTTACTGTCGTAACAGTAGGAGAGGTAATAGCATTTTGACTGACTGTGTCTATAACCACTATACTAGTGTGTCAGCAAATCAGTGTGTAGGATGTGAGCATGACATTTGCTGACATGCAGGGGTGTTTGTACAGTACAGTATCTATATAAAATGCATCTCTTTATTAGAAGGGTAAGTTATGTAATCTTAACCTACCAGAGGAGTTGGCCTCATTTTACTGTCCAAGTCACAGTAACTTTTTTTTTGAACAGTTACTTATAAAATACTTTCACCTTATATTTGTAGATCTATTAACAGACTTAGTTAGTCCTACAAGGCCAGTGTGAACAAAACCTTGGCATTGACTGTTTGAGGCGGTTGTAAAGAAAATGTTAAACCAATATTAATACCTGTTGTTGTCTGACTAGAAACCAACTCACACATCTCAGTCAGAGACAATACCTACAACCTGCTCCTACTACAACGTGGAAAGTGCAGACAGCATACATATAAAACAGCCGTGTCAGAAGTCCAGCTTGTTGAGTCAGTGGTAAGAAACCTGGGTGTTCAATGATAGCATGACGCTGTATGTTTGGGCTTCACAAGGAGCCTGCAATGCCCACAACCTGGTGCATATAGAGTGTATATTATCTAACGCAGCCTCAGCCAGACTAAAGCACCGCAGTATAAATGCAGAGCATGGCCACTCACGAGAACATGTGGGTGTACTGTATACATCACACACACAATCTGTAATGCACATGGAAGATGGAAAACATCTTCTGACACACATATAAACAAGTTTGGACCTGACAGAAGGCAATTCATCATGAGATTGTTAAAGGCATCTGTCAAGCTTCCAACCACACTCTTCCACCAGCCAGTACCCATGGTACACACACAGTCCATCAAGAAGAAAAATATCAGCCATTTAACCAGGCCCTTCAAATGCAAATGCTCGACAGCGGTGCACAGACGCACAGGCTTGTGCATCAGCACTTAGCTGCACTGGGACAGACTTTGATAAAGCTAGATCAAAGGAGAGCGGTTCAAGACGGCCTGCAATAGATGTTCTCACAGAGCGCCAATAATTGCTTTATTAGAAGCAGATGAATGAATACGGTTGAGTATTTATATGACAGCATCAAGTGTGACCCGATATAATACACAGAGGCTATGAAACACACAAAGACGAGACGCAAACGCAGAATGGTGTGCGCGTAAAAACACAAAGGACGGCCAAGAAAATGCCGCCACACACTGTACACATTGCCTTCACACAACAGGCTGGTATCCTGCAGTGGGATAGACCGAGGCTTTGCTTGAGCTGAACCCAGCTAATCTGACATAACCCACAGAATAATTTACCCATGGATGCATTTGATGCCTAACAGATCTCCACACAAACAACAGAGAGAAGCCTTTACAAATATCTCTGCTATAGCCCTTCCTATCTCCCATCTCTCTGGTCCATTACCTTGCTTTTATTACCCACTTCCTCCTCCAGCTGATTATCTCCCCCTTTATATCTCTGCAATGTGTGCTCTACGCTGATAGTACTCCAGTTCCTCACCACCAAGTATTCCCTTCCTCAAACTCCTCCGCTTCTGCCCTGGTTCCAGTTTTTTTCCTCTCTATTCCTCATTCATTCTCCAGCCCATGTCATTTTTCTCACCCCGCCTCACATTAGCCCCCATTTGTACTCTTGCCTCTCGCTAAACCCCTCCTTCCATCAGTTTGTAGCCCTCTGCAGCATCTTTCCCCTCGTGTTCTACTCTCTACAGTAGACCTGCTTCATCTCCCCTCCTCTGCTCCGTGGCAGCCCTGAGCGCGCAGCACGCTTACGAGAGGGCAGAGACACAAACGCAGCTTTCCCTCCTCCTTGGGGAGTCCAGACGGAGCTGACACACTTTCAGGTGTTATTATATTCATGTTTCTGCTCCTGTACCTTGAGCAGGCGCACGGAAGGCAGGAAGGCGGCATGGCACAGCTTCCTGATGGTCCAGTTGAGCGGTCGCGGTGCGTCCAGCTGGTTCATGGTGCCTGCTGTCCCGGTCGCCGCCACTGGTGCCCGGGAACTTCTCCCTGCGCCAGGGTCACCCCGCGGGGGAGGCAGGCAGGGAAACGGGTCTCCAACTCCGGCCGATGGCAAGCACCTAGGTCCCAGCGCATGACCCTCCTGGCGCGCACCACCGACGCCTCCGCAGACGGGGAAAACGCGCGCGCTACTCCTGGCGGCAACACCGGGCTACCCCCTCCCTCTCTCCCCCTCCCCTCTGCACTCTCCTTCTCTCCACAGCCCCGCGCAAAATCCACCAGGGTCCGAGCCGCGCCAGACGCCGAACGCGCTCCCCCTCGTCCTCCTCCTCGTTGTCTTCGTCTCCTTCTTCTTCTTCTTCTCCTCCTCCTTCTCCTCCTCCTCCGCCTCCTCCACCTGAGACTGCACTGCGCTGCGTTCCCAGGACCGCGGGCGCCGGGGCGACCGACCACGGCAACGCGCAATGGAGCGCCGAGGAGCAGCGAGAGTGCCGTGGAGGAGGGAGAGGGAGAATGGGCGAAAGAGGAGAGAGAGAGAGAGGGAGGAAGGGAGGGAGTGGAGGGGAGAGGGTCGGTGAGGAGGAGTGCAGTGCGGCAGCGCGTGGCGCAGAGGAGCGAGGAGAAGGAGGAGAAGGGCGCAGAGCGCATCGACGACGCGGCCGCTCACTTGTGAGAGTGCTAACTACTGTCTACGGGATGCACCAGCAGAGAAAGAGAGAGAGAGGGAGAGAGAGAGGGGGATGAGAGAGAGGGGGGGGGATGAGAGAGAGAGAGAGAGAGAGATGGGGGGATGAGAGAGAGGGGGGGATGAGAGAGAGAGAGAGAGATGGGGGGATGAGAGGGAAAGAGAGAGAGAAGGGGGAATCCACTTGCAAAGGCAAAGAAAGGACGGGAGCCCTTGCGCAGTGGAGGAGGTAACGCAGGAGAGAAATGTGTGTGTGTGTGTGTGTGTGTGTGAGTGTCAGAACAGGAAGAGAGCAGAGAGGAGAAGATGCGGTGGCGGGGGAAGAAGGGGGAAGGGGGGGTTGTCAGGAAGGAACCGGAGAGAGCTGGAGTTCCTTAGAAGCCTTGTGCGGCTGTTGTTCCTGCAACTGGAGCTTGAGCGTTGAGCAACACATCATCCTGAGGCAGACAGATTCCTCCCCCTTCACCTGGTGCTCCCAAGTGTGAATGTGTGTTTAAAGATGGTGGAGACACCAGGCCATCATCATCAACATCCTCCATCTCTTTCTGTCTCTGTCCTTGTTTCTCAAGCCACAAGGCTAGGTACACTGTGTGCATAAAATTGTGTGTGTTTAAGATTAATCTAATCAGATAATCATCATTAGTATTGAGCAATGCCTGACCATTGCTAATAGACTGCATGGCCTTATCCATTTGACTGATTATGTACAGTAAGTTATGTATGTACAGTAAATGTAATTCATTTATCTACATACCAAGAATAATGAAACATTGTTTTTCAATGCTGGCACTGTTTTGTTTTCCTGTTTCAAAATGTCATCTTTGAAGCGAGTGGTCTTGCATATATAATGTGACATTTGGTCATATTATAATAACTATGGTGATATACACTCATTTTCTTTACACTATACTACTTCATCCTATAAAACTGCAGCATGTAAATGCCATTGATTCACATTTCACAAATATATAACAACCTTGATTGTAATAGGAAATAATTAAAAGTCTTGAAATGTATAAGGAAGGTAGGTGGAACCGAGCTGTTACACGTATTGTAGAAAGTTGCTTGAGAACAAAATATCAAACCCAGGGACATGACAGATCCAAATGGTTGAAATTACTGGTTTCCTATGTGATATACTATAGACATGTTGATACATGGTAAATGTGATGACTAAGTGTGACTTAAAGGACTGATATTAACAGGCTGGCGTTTGAGGTGTTGATGGACAAGCATGATGTTGCTTGTTGGAATTCATATATATTATTGCTATTTAATTAATAATACAATATATTTAA
>JAODOY010077023.1:0-15610 GCA_025399855.1 Forbesichthys papilliferus
AGTGTGACTCCATATCCAGACCTCCATGGGTTGATACATTTGATTTCCATTGATAATTTTTGTGTGATTTTGTTGTCGGCACATTCAACTATGTGAAGACAAAAGTATTTCATACTATTAGTTCATTCATTCAGATCTAGGATGTGTTATCTTAGTGTTCCCTTTATTTTTTGAGCAGTGTATATATAAATATATATAATTATGATATAAAATAATATGTTGAGAAATGTAGCCTACTGGCTCCATGTTAACGAGGTGCGAACACTAATACGGAGGTATATGCCTATATTACGTCTTGTTTGTGAGATATGTATATATGCTCGTGAGAAACAATCTACAGTTTGACTTCGTCAGGTGAAACATCTTGTAGAGTGTGACCCTCTGTTGCCGATCAGTCACGTAGTGTGAATTGAAGTGTGCTACACATCAATCTAACAACTTTTATAGTCATGTAGTCTGAACCCGGCATTATTAAGCTATGCACTTGTCAACACATTCTTAGAACAGTATGATTATCCACAACTCAGTAGAGAGAGTTAGCAGACCCCTTATATCAGTTGTCAAGTTTGACAGGTCTTCCTTGATCTGTCCTTTAACCTCGTGGGAAATTCCTATGGTCTGAGGATGGGAATTTTGTTATTCCCGCTTTTTTAATGCCAATCCGGGACGCCAAAGTGTTCAGTAGTCCTTCCCACAGTGTGACATCATTGAGTGCTCCCCTGGCAGAACATGTTTAAAACCTCACTCTGCCACAAGTCTTCAAACTGAGCGTCTAGGATTAAAAACATGTCACCTTAAAGCTGTAAACTAAAGTATGAGCGTTGCTTGGGGTATGTACCATCTGATAATGGGAGCAGAGTATTGTTCTCGTTGGAAGCAAAGGATCCATATTTCAACATGCACAAGCCCTACTTGAAGTTGTCCTATGTGGATTTTTTAATGCTTGACTCATTTGTTAAGGAGATACTGCAGGTCATTGAAAACAGGAGCCACGTATTGTCTACCTAGAACAATATGTTCAATATATATGTTTAATATGAACAATATGTACCTAGAACAATATGTTCTAGGTAGAAAATATTCACCCACATCTACAATCACCCTACAATCCTGCTGAGAACTCATCCTGGAGCAACACATATTTGGACTCCACCTTTACTTCCTGCCTCTCTGACTTTACTCCGGCCACTGACATTTTCATTACTGAAATCAGTCTGAACTCTAAATCTTCTACCTGCTAATTTGATCCCCTTAAACAGCGCTAGTAAAAATCACACTTTCCTGGTTCTCATAATATCTCTCTGGCTGCCGACAATTTGTCCAACTGAAATCCAGTGTTGGGCAGTAGCGTCGCTACTTGTAGCGACGCTACTAGTTAAACTACCTTTATGAGTAGCGTGGCGGTAGCGGCGCTGTTTCTGAATCAAATAAGCTTTTCAGTAACAAAACTACTAATTGATCAAAAAGTGCGGTAGCGTCCAGAGAAGCTACATTTTCCCAAGCATTTCTGAATCTGCAGCTCAAGCTTAAGTCTTGATAAAACTGCTAAGAATCAGTATGTGATGCCATCACATACTGACTAGGCTACATGTTAAGCCGACAGAAGCACTTCCGTATGACGGTAATGCCGTAGGCGTAAAGACTACCAATCACTGCACTGATGCCTGAGACTTTGATGCAGGGGATTGAGGGGGAATAAAGACAACACTGAGTTTACGTGTCAGAAAGAACAGTTTTGACCTGTTTATTTGTTTGTTTGACTTACAATAAATACAATAAAATTTAGGAAAAAAATAGCTTAAATGTAGTGAAATAGTTTTGCCGTGTTATATGTAGCTTAGTTTGCTACATTTCTTTTGGGGTAGCTTCAGTGTAGTTTAAGCTTCATTTAACGTAGAGTAACTGGTAGCTTAGCTCACTACATTTTCAATGTAGCTTGCCCATCACTGCTGAAATCCTGCAGATCAAGATGTGAGGCTGTCTTACTGGGTGTCCATCAAGGCTCGGTCCTGGGTTCTCTGCTATTCGTCATATACCGCCTTCCCTTGGGCACGATCATAAGACACAATGTTGACTTCCACTGCTATGCTGATGACACCCAGCTCTACATCTCCATCAAACCCACCTCATCACTCCCCCCCCCCCATCTCCCTCACCAATTGCATTCAGGACATCCAGAATTGGATGACACTATATGCCCTTAAACTTACCAGCAGCAAGACAGAGGTCCCACTCATTGGCTCCAAAACCACTCTCTTCACGCAACAAAACCCTAGCCTAAAAATTGCTGGTCTTCCCATTCCACTGTCAACAACTACCAAAAGCCTTGGTGTGACATTTGATCCCTATCCCTATATTTGAATCACACATCAAAACCATCACCCGGGCATCCTTCTTCCACCTCCAAAATATATCCAGACTTCGCCCTTCACATTCCTGCTCAAGCACTCAAACATTCATCTACGCCTTTTTCATTTCCTGCCTGGATTTCTGCAACTCTCTCTGGCATTCTCACAAAATTCATCAATATAGAGCTGCTCCTTTGTGAAAGGAGCCAGTTGAGGTGGTATGGGCATCTGGTAAGGATGCCCCCTGGGCGCTGGAGGGGTTCTGGGCATGTCCAGCTGGGAAGGGGCTTCGGGGAAGACCCAGAACTAGGTGGAGAGATTATGTCTCCACATGAGCCTGGTAATGCCTCGGGATCCCCCAGTCAGAGCTGGTTAATGTGGCTTGGGAAAGAGAAGTTTGGGGTTCTCTGCTGGAGCTGCTGCCCCCGCGACCTGATCATAGATGAAGATGGATGGATGAATAGATGGACACTTACTCAGATATATGATAAATGATCAAATAAAATATTCGGTTCTCTTTACTCACGTGACAAAAAAAAGACACAAAGACTCAAAAGAACCAAAAGACTAATTTAAAGACATCCCACTACTAATATTTACACATGCAATAAAAACATAAAACAGAGCAGTGTATAATATTAGCCACACACACACACACACACACACACACACGTGATCATCTCTGGAGGCCTCTATAGAGATGAACAGGGTGAATATAAAATGTAAATTTTTGTATTGCTACATAAAAAAAGCAGCCGGCACATCCAAAATGTATTTACATAATGACTCTACCTTGGTGTGCATATGGAGCATTGCCTTACCCTGGGCATGAGATGCATATGAAATGAGCTTCTCCGGGTGGTTGTTTCATAAACTGTCTGCCTTTTCCTCCCTGACCAGACATTAAGGGAAACAGCTCAACACCAGACAGGTGGGCAACTTATTTCCACATGTGTGATTGTGTCTGTTGGCAAGGGCGAAGGCTTAGGGTGAAATTTGGTAGGCACATCTTTCTTACCCTTGCTGCTACATGCATATGCATACTTACAGTATGGACATGGTGTGGAGGTACGAGGACTGTTCATTTAAATGTTTCAAATGTTAGATTTGTTCCTTGTAGTTGAGACACTACTACACTGTAATATTATTTCTCAAGCTAACAATATGTCTTGACAGTTGACTTGGAAATGTTTCAAGCTAAGAAAATAAATTAAACATACAGTACAGTATAAAATCACATATAATTACAGTATATTTATCTAACTGTGTAGTATTCGGAATACTACTTCTACAGCGCACAAGCATTGCAACATTTGAGACCCAGTAACAGAACATGCTGTCACAATATTTGTTATCAATACGAGTTCCATGAGACGAGTTCATGAATATAATGTCACCATCACCACAATGTAATTTTAAGGTTGATGTGGTTTAACAGACATTACATTGGTAGAAAAATGACATTGTATTTTACTGTACTTCTCAGTCAGAACACCCCTTTCATCACCGGCTCACTCCATAACAACCAAAAATGCAGGCTATACAGTACTTTAATAGAATGTGCTTCCAGGCCTAACCAATGGAATTGGGACTTGTTATTTTTCCCACATCGTTTTATAAAGACAGATAACATTCAGCAATCCAGGGATCTCCAAAGTGTAAATTTTAATAAAATTTAAAGTTTCTAATTTTCCTCTCTGGGAACCATCACCTTATCGTGGTGGCGAGGTTTGGGTTCCCCTATGGACCTGCGGGCTGTGTTGTCTGGAGCCTGGTGCTCCTGGTAGGGTCTCCCAAGGCAAAGTGGTCTAAGAGGAGGGACCAGACTAAGAATAATTCAGAAGACACCCATGAAAAAAATAAAAACAGAAGGAGGAAGCCCGGGGCCCCCATCGGGAGCAAGGCCCAGAGCGAGGGCTCGCCGACGAGCACCTGGTGCCTGGGTTTGCCACGGAGCCCAACCCGAAAAAGCAACGTGGGACCTCCGTCTCAATCTTAGGGCTTACCACTCGTGGGAGGAACCGTGGGGGTTATGTGCACTGTAACATTGGTGGCGGTGAATGTCAGGGACCTGGACGAAGCAGATTTGGAGCAGCAATGTCACCTTGCTGTGGGGGAAGAAGCCAGAACTTGTGCGGGAGGTGGAGCGCTACCATTTAGATCTGGTGGGGCTTACCTCTACTCACAGTCTTGGTTCTGGAACCGTTCTCTTTGATAGGGTATGAACTTTATTCTACTCTGAGTTGCCCAGGGTGTGAGGCGCCGGGCGGGTGTGGGGATACTCACGAGTCCCGCCGCTACCTTGGAGTTTACCTCGGTAGACGAGAGGGTCGCCTCCCTGCGCCTACGGGTGATGGGGGGGAAAACCCTGACTGTTGCATATGTACCGAACAGCAGTTCGGAGTATTCCGTCTTCCTGGAGACCCTGAATGGAGTCCTGTATGGGGCTCCAGTAGGGGACTCCATAGTTCTACTGGGAAATTTCAACACACGTGGGCAATGATGGATATACCTAGAGAGGAGTGATTGGGAGGAATGGCCTTCCTGATCTAAACCCGAGTGGGTGTTTTATGTTAGACTTCTGTGCTAGTCATGGATTGTCAAACACCTTGTTTAAACATAAGGATGCTCATAAGTGTATGTGGTGCCAGAGCACCATAGGCTGAAGGTCGATTATCAATTTTGTGATCGTATCATCTGACCTGAGGCTTCATGTTTTGGACACTCTGGTGAAGACAGGGGCAGAGCTGTCAACTGATCACCATCTGGTGGTGAGTTGGGTCAAGGGGTAGGGGAAGACTCTGGACAGACCTGGTAAGCCCAAACGTGTAGTGCGGGTGAACTGGGAATTTCTGGAGGATGCCCCTGTTTGTGAGATCTTCAACTAACACCTCCGGCCGAGCTTCTCTGGCATCCCTGTGGAAGTTGGGAACATTGAACCTAAGTGGGCAATGTTCAAAGCTTCCATTGCTGAAGCTGCAGTGGAGAGCTGTGGTCTCAAGATCATAGGTGCCTTAAGACTAAGGTGGTGGTTCCCCTCTTCAATAAAGGGGACCAGAGAGTGTGTGCCAACTACAGGGCTATTACACTACTCAGCCTCCCTGCTAAAGTCTACAAGGTGCTGGAGAGGAGGGTTTAGCCGACTGTCGAACCTTAGATTAAAGAAAAACAATGAGGAATCCGTCCTGGTCGTGGAACAACAGACCAGGTCTTTACTCTCGCACGGATCCTGGAGGAGACCTGGGAGTATGCCCTTCCGGTCTATATGTGTTTTGTGGATTTGGAAAAGGTGTATGACCGAGTCCCCCGGGAGATAATGTGGGAGGTGCTGCGGGAGTATGGACTGAGGGGGTCCCTTTTCAGGGCAATCCAATCCTTGTATGTCCAAAGCGAAAGCTGTGTACAGATTCTCTGCAATAAATCGAACTAATTTCAGGTGTGTGTTGGTCTCTGCCAGGGCTGCGTTTTGTCACCAATCCTGTTTGTGAAATTCATGGAGAGCATATTGAGGTGTAGTTGTGGTGGGGAGGGGTTGCGGTTTTGTGGCCTGGGGATTTCATTGCTGCTTTTGGCAAATTATGTGATCCTGATCATGGGTCTGTGACCTCCAGCACTCACTGGATAGGTTCGCAGCAGAGTGTGAAGCGGCTGGGATGAGGATTAGCACTGCCAAATCTTAGGCCATGGTTTTCAGCAGGAAATTGATGGAGTGCCTACTCCAGGTAGAGAATGAGTCCTTAGCCCAAGTGAAGGAGTTCCTCTGTGTCTTGTTTGAGAGTGAGGGGACATTGGAGCGGGAGATTGGAGAATCGGCGCAGCAGGAGCGGTATTGCAAACACTTTACCGCACCGTTGTGATGAAAATAGAGCTAAGCTGAAAGGCAAAGCTCTTGATCTACTCGGCAGTTTTTGTTCCTACCCTCACCTTTGGTCATGAAGGGTGGGTCATGACCAAAAGAACAAGATCACGGGTACAAGCATTTAAAATGGGTTTTCTCACGAGGGTGGCTAGCGCCTCCTTTTGGGATAGGGTGAGAAGCTTGGCTATCCGCGAGGAACTCGGAGTAGAGCCGCTGCTCCTTTGCAAAAGAAGCCAGTTGAGGTGGTACGGGCATCTGGTAAGCATGTCCCCTGGGCGCCTCCCTTGGGAGGTCTTCCAGGCACGTCCATCTGGGAGTAGGCCTCGGGGAAGACCCAGAACTAGGTGGAGAGATTTTATCTCCACACTGGCCTGGCGACGTCTCGGGATCCCCCAGTCAGAGCTTGCTAATGAGGCTCGGGAAAGGGAAGTTTGGGGTTGCTTGCTGGAGCTGCTGCCCCCGCGACCTGACTCCGGATAAGCGGATGACGATAGATGGATGGATGGACTTCAGCAAGTCTTGGAATCTGACGAGGTCTGCAACCAGAGACTAGAATCTACTTCTAAACGCTCGAGGCTATTGGCGAGGGGAGTGATATGCAACATTCTACGCTCGGTTCTGCAGGACATTACATGTTTATGGATGACCCATGAAATGATGATCATAATGGAGAAGATTATTAAGGAAGACCCTGGGATAATGTGTTGTTAAAATTACAATTTTAATGGATTGTGTACGAATGTGTCGGTTGGGGGGTGATTGTATTTCGCTACTAGCAACAGGGGAGAGTATGGATAATCTACTGAACTCGGTTATAGTGAATAATGACGTATTTTGTATTGTGGTTTTACTGTGTCTGTATACAATGATTGTAGATATAACTGTTGCTTAAATGAAACTAGGGGAATCATTTAACTACAAAAACGTTGTAAAGAATGCAAACTGGTTAGTTAGACAACACCACAGAGTTAAACCACTAGTTGAATTGTTAGCTATTGTCAAAAGTGTGTGAATTTAAAACTTTTAATTAAATGTTATATGATGTGAATCATTTTTAAAAACTATGTGAATTTAAATATTTTGATGAAATATGCTATACATTGTGAATTATGAAAAAATATTAAAACATCTCAACCATAAAGAACCGTGTCTTGGATCATTTAGCCCCATAAATATGGACATTCAAACGGGGCAGGATGATGCGTTAAAACATGTGTATTATACGGTTAAGAATCTGGGGTCTTATGGCGGTGTTGAACGCCTACAGGCCTCGACAGCCAAGCTGGTCGGTAACCCAGCCACAGCTAAAACCGTGGACTGGTTATCAGGCCAGGATAGCTATACCCTGCATGAACCAGCTAGGGTTAACTTCGGCAGAAACAGAGTCTTTGTGATGAATCCCCTTGTTACGGCCTGGCTCATGGGCCGTAAACCAAACAAACCAAACCAAACACTTAACTAACAGAATAGTAATAATATGAGGTGTTAATGTCTGTAGGTGTAAGTACTGAATATATGTGGTGCGTGTTGCATGCTAACCAAACTAAGAAGCTAACCAAACAAAGGAACAAACCCAACTAAGAATCAAACCCAACTAAGAATCAAACCCAACTAAGAATCAAACCCAACTAAGAATCAAACCAACAAACAGAATGTTTGGTGCCAGGAGAGTCACAGTCCTCCAGTGTGCAACACACTTATATATTTGACATGACCAGGTGCCCTTAATCAGCCTAATTAGAGCCTACCTTGCCAATCAAGACCAACTGGCCTGCCTAACAAGGCAGAGTCGTCACACCCTAAAACTATTTCAAGTGGATCTATGTGATATGCAAGGTTTGAGTGATGCAAATGATGGTGTCAAATACATGTTGACGGTAATAGATGTATTTTCAAAAATGGCTTATTTTAGAACTTTAAAGGTTAAATCAGCTACGTTGGTCACACAGGCCTTTGCAAGTGTCAGGGTCAAAACTCTAAGAAATTCCCCCTGATGGGTCTTTTAGCCAAGAGGTTGTAAGGCTCTTGGTCTCTTGCCTGCACCGCTAAGAGAAAGTAATGCCCAATGAATGACACTATGAAACAGCCAGGTCTGTCCGAGACGTTTATTCAGAGAATTCTGACATACAGTAAAGTAAAATGCTTCATTCGTATACTGTAGTTTATCCCACCTCCCCCAATTGCCCAAACACCTTCTTCTCTAAGAAGTAACAGTTGATCCAATGTTATTTATTGCCTTGGCCAGATAACATTGGGTCATTCTTTCTGTCTCCAGACTCCATCTGTGCTTCTATCAATCAGTATCTGTTGTTCAAACACCTAGGACTACAGTATGGTGGGTAATTAAGAGGATGGAAAAGATGAAAGGAAGAAAGGTCAGGAGAGGCCTTTCTCTTAAACCCCCATCCAGCCTAGCTAGAATTCAGTTTTGCTAGTGTGTGAGTTGTCTCTAGAAGGAATACAATGAGACAATATGAATGAATAAAGCAATAATACAAATTTATGTCTAATGTAATCAATAAATAGAACATAAGACATAAGATGAAAATAAAATAATAAATGCATGATGAAGACAAATTAATTAATACATAAATAGAATAGAATAAATGATAAAATACAAATTTCACCAAAAGCAAGCATTTTAAATGAGAGCAAAATACTGTCTCGATTGCAAAAGGATAAAAGGAAAGAGTTTTACAATAAACCATTTGCTCAACTGATGAAGAAACATAAAATAACACACTATTCAACAGACAGTGTCATAAAAGTGTCGGTTGTTGAACAATTTAACAGAACGCTCAAGACCCGGATGTGGAGGTATTTTACAGCTAAAAACACTCAATGCTACATATATGTAGTCTAGGATATTATGCATAGTTTTAATCACAGCTATCATAAAAGCATTAAAATGCAGCCCCAACAAGTGACGACGACGAACGTTAAAGAAGAGAGAGAAAGTAACTAAATTAAATCACTCAAACCTGCCCCCTAATTAAAAGTGACAGATGCTTCGCCCCTAATCCCTCCCCTCATCCCGCCCCCAGCCCTTTGACCCCGTGGGGATTTTCCCCTTGGTCTGCGCGTGGGAATTTTGTATTCCTATCCAATCAGGAGTGCCCTGTGTTCAGTAGTCCCTCCCTGTAGTGTGACATCACGGGTGGGTGCCACCGGCCGAGAATATTTCAAAAGCTTACTCTGCCGGGAGTCTTCAAACTGTGTAGATTGAAAACATGGCCCCTCAAAGCTGTAAACTGAAGTATGAGTGTTGCTTAGGGTAATACCATCTGAGGATGGTAGCGCAGTAATGTTCAACTTGAAAGCAGGTGATTCCTATTTCAACATGTGCAAGCCCTTCTTGAAGTTAACCTACGTAGATTTTTTATTGCTGGACTCCTTTGTTAAGGAGATGATGCATTACATTGAAAATAAAGCCTCCTATTTTCTACCTAGCCGCAGGTTCATTGCAGACGGGGACCTCAACGCATCTTTCTGCGTGGATTGCAGTAGATCAAGGACCTACTTACTGATACGTTATTGCTCTAACATTAGGGCATTAACAGGGCCCGATTTCACACCGGTCCATGTGGCTGAAAAAGAGCTGTGTTTTAAGCCTATTATCTGAATCTGTGAAGATGACTTTGAGAAAATGAGGGTGCTATTTAACCAAATCAAACATTGGTATTTTGACCACTGCGAGGCGGGGTCGACGGCCCCACGGAAATCTACAGATTGACGGGCCTCAGGGGGAAGACGTTATTGGTGGGGGAAAAGGCATCTACATTGATGGGGAAATCGTGCCCACGATGAAGTGGCCACTGATGGTGCACCGCAGGAAGCCATAGAATCAGACACGGATGGAGGTAATCGTGACACTGAAAAATACAGACTGAAAACTGCAACGGCTGTTTAACCGACCACCCTAGTCAGAACCAACCCTATAGCACACACGCCAAGGCCATTAATGCCAAGCTGTGGAAGTGTATAATTTACTTAACATCTACCACAAAGTGTTGGAGGATCGGGGGATTTCTGTAGCGATAACAAGAGTTTGCGGGGCCGTAGATGCTTTTCTGTATGCTCTAACAGGCTACGAAGACATCCATGAAGGGTTCAGTGCGATTACCGACAATATACCTGTGGCCAACCTGAACCCTGCTTTTGCAGAGATTGACGACTTGTGGACCGATGATGGGTAAAGCCATGAGCACAGTAAGCAGTTATGCAAGACCGGAAGATGAACTGACTGCTTTAGCTGAAAAAGTTATTAAAAATCTAGTAGGAGACATTTTATTGTACAGCACAACTGAGCCTGTGTGTGAGGAATATGTGAGAAAACTAGAAACGTTAATGGATGATGTACGAAACTGCAAAGTCGTCAATTGGAACCACGAGGTGCTGCGAGTGGCCCATGAGATCAGAGGACCTATAGACACACTTCTATGCGGAGTGGTGAACGACATGGTTTCATCTTCAAATTTTCACCGCTACCATTTACTGTGTCCAGGTGCGTCGGAACCAGTTTGACATTGGGGGGGGACGAATTGACCGATTCGCTAAACCTGTCCCTGTCTAATCACTTTAGTCTAGGCGTGGGCGGCATGCATGGTGTATAAGTTTGACAGCAGCGTTTCAGGTAGTGTCGGCGTATTTTCTGCTTTTCTAAGCCAAAAACTAATGCAATATCCCTGATGCTCTGAGTTTTAACAGCATAATATTTAGTTCTGCAACTTTCAGCTTGCAATTAGTTGAAACCTATTTTAATGAATGCTGGTCAATCAGCAGGAAACACGGTTTACAATTAACGAGACCTTTATATTTACCCAACTCATAACAAGTCGCACCAAAACCCACAGCGCCACAATCAGTTCACTGTCTACTGAAATGGTGCCAAAAATCCTAGAACAATATCTACATATAAAAGACAGAAACAAAATCAACAACAATGCAACTTGCCTAAGATAAAAACATCAAAACCACCTGCCTACAGAAATGCAACAGGCTAAACATAAAACCATGTCAACTGCATTGTATTGGGGGTCGTCAATACAACTCACCCTGGAACACTACAATATTAAACAATGAAAGCCATTGGGAGTCTTAACTAAACATTAGCTTAAAAAACAATATATTAACAGTAAATCATTTACTTACCCTGCCTGCTGTTCAAGACCATTGTAGACTACGGTACCGGTGTTATGTGCCTACTGGTTCCCGAGTTAACTGGTTCCCAATCGCGTTCATGTGGGGTGCGCGCTTGTGTTTACTTAACCCCAGCACACCTCAGCAGATTCATCTAAATTACACAAATATTAACAATATGTTTTCATTCGTCACCTCATTATTACATTCGCAAATAGGTTTTAAATTATTAACTACATCACAACTCTCTACAACTCCTTGATTTATTAAAAAGTATAAGTTTCCAAATGCTAGCTTGACCGGAGTGGGTCTCGATCACGCAAAATAAAAAAAAAGACAATTAGCTCTAGCCAAAACACCTTAACCACTAAGCTAACTTAACCAATACAATGCATTTGGCCAATCTAATATTAATCACTTTTATGAATATACGTCATAATATTTTGTTTTGAATTGCTTTATGACAACTGGTTTCCTTTCTCTACGGTAGATGATACAGTCCAAACGTTCACAGCAGTGAGAACAGTATGGATTCATATTATTTTGCCTGCTGCTTAATTCGGATGTTGGGTTTGTCTAAGCACGTTTTCTCTTCCAATCTTTTTTGTGAAAGTTAGTAGGCAGACGGGAGCATAACTGCATTGCTGTGTTTGATGGTTTGGTCTAGTAATATCACTTTACAAACCGTATACCAGCGTTGCCTACAGTAGTAAAAAAAAAAATGCAAGTCTCTACATCATCAATGTGCAGACATATATCTATTATGTTAACATGATGAACTGTCCCTTTCAAAATGTGGTGGCTGAACAGCCAATCACAGTCCAACAGGGAGGCATGGCGTCTGTATTTCTCTCGGCACCATGAGAGGGAACAAGCTCATGATTAGTAGGGACTCACAAGCCAAAAAATTTCACCATGTAGTTTTATGCTACAGCTCTTTTGGGCAAGTTAAAAGACACAATGTTTCTTGGTGTTGGATGATTATGATTAATATTAATTGATGCTACTGGAAGATACTAAAAACTATTACTCACATAATTTAATGTCATACTTTATTTGTAGTTTGTAGTTAGTATTGGCGGGGGGGGACGTGGTCCCCCTATTTCTGATGTCATTGATTGGGGGGGACACATACTTGGCTTGTTGATATTGGGGGGGATGCGCCCCCCCTCCCTATTTCCAACGCCCTTGGTTAAATGCCATTGTGAGACCAAGCGTGAGAAAATATTTTAAGGATGGGGCAGAGAAGTAACCTGACATGCCAGATGGATTGTTGTTCACAACAATCTCGCCGCAAAATTGAAGCTATTGTACTATTGAACTGTAATATGTAACCACACAGAATTAAAAAATATACATATTTACATTTATTTCTGATGAACAAGATGAATGATTTTAAATCAGATATTTCATAAGCATGACGTTCTTGTATTATTCTCATTGTTATGCTTGTTATCTTAATTCTCCCCATAAGTGAAATTTATAACTAGATATACTGTAACCCAAATTGGTGTAATTTTGGTATATTTGATTTCTATTCAGATGTGGATGTTTTTCATGGATGGCATTTTATACAGTTATATAATTATAATATCCTGAGTATGGGAGAAAACATTAATTTTTTTATGAAATGTTGCTATTCATGGTGCCTATAGCTGGAATAAAATTACAGATTCCTTATTCGATTTTGATGTGATGTCATAATTCAACTTGGGCCTTATATTATATGGCACACTGATTAACAAGATATTTTGAAAAGGGCACTTCATATCAAAAAGGTTGCTGACCCCTGCTCCAGCATGGCTATATAACATATACCCTCCTCCACACATGTACACAGTGACTGACATAATGCATAATAATGGTGTGTGTGTGCGCACGCGTGCTGCATAACACAGAGAGAGCGAATGAATGAGAGGGGGCGTGCCACCTGTCTGTGTGCGGCTCCTCGTTACTTTGTGCATTATAAAAATAATAGTAGGCAAGTTTTAGTAAGTAATGTAGAATCATGAATGTATTACATGACAAGAAATCATGTGAGCAACAAAGTTATTAATACAACATTTAACAGTTAAATTAAAAAAGGCAATTAAATTATTGGGAAATAGAGCGTGGCTGAGCTAATATGTTTAAATGTATTTGTAGTGCATTTCTACAATATATATCCATAGCCCTTTCTGTAAATTTTTTTAATAAAATGTGATTCTTATATTAGGTATAAGCTGTGAGTAGAAACACTTTTGTACCAAAAACATACCAAACCCAGCCCAGTCTCATGAGATCAATGTCAAATGGTGACGTTTACGCAAAAGGGTTACACGTCACAATAAGACGAATACAAATTTCGTCAATATACTGACGAATCTCAATTTCGTCAAATCAGATTTTTTAGCTAAACCTGTAATTTATTGTAAACTGAAACATCAAAATGGCAATGAATAATTGCAAGAGCACGTCACCCTGTTTGCCCAGCCCCGCTCTATGCAAAATAAGAACCAACTAAGCTGTCGTAGTTGATGAGTAAGAGATCGACCCTCCCTTTTTTACATTGGGACACTTGCCAATTCAGGTCCCTTGTATTTATTTGCCCAACATTTTTTTCCATGACTCATCCATGACTCAACTCATTTGATTGTCAGCCATTTCGCCCCTGAAGGTGATAGAGAGAAGGGGGGCAGGTCCCCTTGTTCACCCAAGCATGCTCTACAAGAAATAGGAACCAACCTAGACGTCAGATTTGAGGAGTGGGAGAGACTTCTGAAATACCCCATACCTAATCTGGGGAACTTGAATTGAAAGTGTGCCCAATTAGAATAGGATTTTATTCAACTTCCATCTGTCAGAGTTTTGAAAGCGTCCCGACAACAGGAGGAGGTCAGAAAGAGTAGAGGGGTGCCGGGGAAGGGAATAAGTCAGTTACAACCTTATATCTAAAGTCACATGGTTCTGTGACATCCGTAGGCGGAGTTGTGCCCAAAAGACGATTTGCCAGAATCAGGGGCTTTAAGACAACTCAGTGCCATTGGAAATAGGTAACCCTAGAATTTTTACATTTGAAAGAATTTTAAATTTTAAAGACATTGTCTCCAAGTTAACACCACATGTTCATCCCCATGTACAGATAAGACCATGGAATCTTCACAGTCCTAGAGTATCCCCAAAACAAAATGGCTCCCAAGGGCCCAGGGCGTAAAATTGAAATGGGTTGCTCGGCCTGACGCCCTGTAGCTGCTTAGTTAATTTGGCGACGTTTGCAAATTTGAGTAAAGCCTTCGCCTAATTCGGGTGCTTTTACATTGACCAAAATTGCCCGATCTAGAACACTACTCCTAGCAATTCGGAACCGTAGGTCGCGGAGACCCCGATCCTCCAAATGTCAGTGCGGGGATTGCCCGGGGACAACATATCTGAGTTTGGAGAGGATCGGACTGCCGGAAATAAAAAAACAGCTAGGGTCAGGTTTAAACCTCCAAAATCTGATGCAATAGGTCTCTGACTTGTAGTACCTAAGACCAATGTTCCCTCTAATGTTTCATGTGTCTGGGCATACACACAAGCACCCTGAGCACACTGAGGACCACTGTGAGCAACATCTTGGTGAGTGGATGTGTCGCTGCCCGTTCGTTTCGCCATGATAAGGGTTTGCGTCTCTTAACTCCGCTGCACTGTTGTTAGCTAGCTAACCTGCACGGCGCGTATGGGCAGGGCACATATGCAAGCATTATCAATGCTATGATTGGCTAGCCTAATTAAACCGTATTGTATCATTGGCTGGACACCTGTCACTCACTGCGTTACATTGAAAAATAGTAGAGAAAAACACATTATTGGTCTAATTAATTAGATTAGATTAGGTCTAAATTAGATATTATTTATAAGTTTATGGTATGGTTTATGGAACAATCACCTTATCGTGGTGGAGAGGTTTGAGTGCCCCTATGAACCTGAGGGCTGTGTTGTCTGGAGCCAAGTGCTCCTGGTAGGTTCTCCCCAAGGCAAAATGGTCTCAGGGGAGGGGCCAGACTAAGAATGGTTCAGAAGACCCCCATTAACAACAAAAAAAAGAGAAGGAGTTACCCTGCCCGGAGGAAGCCCGGGGCCCTCGTCTGGAGCCAGACCCAGAGGGAGGGCTCGCCGGCGAGCGCCTGGTGGCCGGGTTTGCCACGGAGCCCAGTCGGGCACAGCCTGAAAAAGCAACGTGGCGCCTCCATCTCCATCCTATGGGCCCACCACTCGTGGGAGGAACCGTGGGGGTCGGGTGCGC
>JAODOY010077033.1:0-15610 GCA_025399855.1 Forbesichthys papilliferus
TTTAAATGGTTGGGTTATTAAAAATAAAACCTTTTATTTATTATGCCCCCCCCCCCCCCCCGCCCTGGATTTCATTACAGTAGGTCATCAATCTCTCGTCCTTCTGAAGGACCTCAGTTTGTGTCTGGCGTTATTATTTTAGTTGATCTACATTACAATTTGTTTTGGTTTGGGAACTTAAAAAGAGAATTGCCCCCCCCCCTCCTCTCTATCTACTCCTTCCCTATTCTGCTCTTCTCAGCCCCTGCAGTGAACATAATGAGGACAATGGGAATTCAGTGCCTTCAGCAGGATTGGTTTAAAGCTAATCTCCTGGTTGGACCTGTACATGGTGCATGTTAACAGTTTACGGGGCTGCCCATAATAAAGAGTTATTTCTGCTGCACTGAGACATTGTTACCATATTATGTGTATTTGAAGTAACGGGATCATAATAATGATGTGCGTATGCACAGTATTTACGTAGCTGTAAGCCAGTGAGTTCTGATTCAAGGCCTTCGGGCTTACCAACGAGTCAAGGGTTTATGGTGGTTGCCTGCGTTGTGCATCTACTGTGAGTGAGGTTTCGTTCAACTTGACAATCATGTCTCAGGACAGAACAAAGGCCTTGTCCTTGTTCTACTCTAAAGAACAAGGTCAATTTGTCAATCATGTCATTATTCACTTTAGTAGGATGTAGTGAAAGTCTTATTCCAAACCTTGACACAGTAAGTGGTCTGACACACATTTGCTAAGTGACACACACTACATTTGCCCCTGCAGTTTGATGTGGTATGGTCATTTTTGGATGGGTATGATGCATCTTGCAGGTTAGAGGTGTTTTTCACAGCTGACCACTAACTGCAAATAAGTCGCCTGTGTTTGTCACCTAACGGGTTCAGGAGAACACTGCTGTTTGCTTCAAATGAACGCTTTAAACGCCATTAATGCTCACTGAACTCTAGCAACCAGATTTTATTTCTAGAGTCTGCTGCTGAGTTTGTTGCTTAAATTAAAATGCTGTTACTAATTCCCTGTATGTTTCAGGACCCACTGGGAGACATTGGCTCATTGCCATGGATTTATGTTTTGTTTGTCATGGTTGTAAAACATTCTCCTCTTCCCCAAACCTCTGTTTCTGCTTGTAGTCTGGGTGCATCTGGAGGGGCAATGTCCTGTGATCCAGCCAGCGACCGCTTCACCATTGAGTCGTGCAAGGAGACCGAGATGCTGAACTACCTCATAGAGCGTTTTGACAGTGTTGGCATGGAAGAGAGAAAGGCGCCCAAGGTAATTTGTTGGCTGAAGCAGTGGCCCACATAACAGCTTGTATAATTTAATCTACAATGCGTTTGTGTTCATTAGAATTGTCTGTCCTGATGAAAAAAAAACTAAAAACAACTAGTATGTTTTTATGACCTTGCTAAATTAAGGATTGTTAAATTTAGCTGTCTAGAGTAAAGAAATACAACCTTCCGTGTCCATATTATCAGATTCATAGTCTGTCACAGTGGTAGAAGAGGCTTTGCTGTCCTTACTTTGGACATCGGGACACTGTTAACCTTAATGTTTATTACAAATCTCCATGTGTTTCCCCACGTGTGTGTGTGTGTGTGTGTGTGTGTGTGTGTCAGATGTGCAGTCACCCCAGTGCGAGCCAGCTCCTCAGCAACATACGCTCTCAATGTATTTCCCATGCTGCCCTGGTACTGCAAGGCGCGCTCACACAGCCCAGGTCAGCTAGCTAGCATGCTTGCCACATTGTCAGCGTTTTCCTATCCCTCAGTCCGGGTCGCGGTTGTTTGTGCCGTTTTAATCTGGAATCCCGTGACATTTTGAAAACCTCATTCCGGATTATTATGTCATTCATATTGATGTTGCTGAATTTGTACATTCCAAACAAATGTAAATGTATTTATTTGATTTATTAAATGTATTTAATTTAAATATCCAAACCATGTTTAATCATTACTGTGTTTGCACTAAATTAATGTAACAATGGTGACACAAGATGGTGGTGTTCTGATATTTTGATATTAGGACATTATGTTCCTTTCAACTATCCTCCTGTATATGTCTCCATAGCAACTGCTTGTTCACCCTGCCTCCGCGTTCATAAGCGTTTTTGTGTGTGTGTGTGTGTGTGTTGTGTCACACCGTCGTTTTGTGCACAGGAACCCCCTCCTGCCTTCTCTGCTGGTACCCTACATGTTGTGCCGGAACCTTCCGTATGGCTTCATTCAGGAGCTGCTTCGCATCACACACCAGGAGGACGAGGTCTTTAGACAGGTGGGGGGTGGAAACTGTTAGTTTCACACTGCAGTGAAAAACAACCGATACTGTATTCATTCTTAAAATTGATTCATGCTTAATATTCTGTTAATGCCGATTTAGAAAAGAAAAATGGTAGATGGTGTTTGACTGCTGATTAATTCAATAAAACAATTTTCAGTGTCGTCCCGCAAAGGGATTTGCCTGACAGTGCACCGCTAAGATCTACTATTAGCTGTTGGGGCTTTGTTCTGTGTATTTTAATGTTAAGATGTATTCAGTTTTATTTTGACATTGCTTTGCTCCAGTACTACGGCGTCTGCAAAAACACAGGTTTCTATTTCACTCTTTTGATTTCATTTCTTTATTTTGTACCTCTATGGCTCAGATCTTCGTTCCTATCCTGCGTGGACTGGCTCTGGCAGTGAAGGAATGCTCCTTTGACAGTGACAATTTTAAATTCCCCCTCATGGTAAGGAGCTAATCACCCCTTCACCTACTAGCTTCAGGCATGTTGGTTATTAGTTTATTCTTTCAATTTGATTCCGTATGAAACTTTTTGATCGCAAAGGACACTACAAGGAATGCTCACACATTTATTTTGCCAGGCTGTCGGTCTCATCAGTCTGGGAACTGATTGAGTAATGACTGACTGACTTTTCTCTAAATGCTGCATGTGGTTGAGGCAACGATGCATTTGAACGTTAGTTCATCCTCTCTCACCAGGCATTATCTGAACTCTGTGAAATCAAGTTTGGAAAGACTCACCCCATCTGCAGCTTGGTGAGTGGGCATGATTTGTGTTTCAGGGGTGGTACAGAATATGTTCTGGCATGGATGCTATACGGCCAAACCAACAGCACTGCTTTGTTAATTAAATGGGGAATTTAAGAGGCTTTATTTATTTTCATTATACGTTTGTTAAACGTATAATTATGTTCGTTAATAATGACCGCATTGACAATAAATTCAGTCATCTACTCTAACTGCATTTAATATAACACCTTATTTAGATTCTTTAGCTAAATGCACTGTAAACGCAGTAAAGCAACATTTGTTTCTCTTATTTAATTGACCACATTTCCTCCTGGCTCATGACCAGAAAGTTACTGTATTAGCAAGTTTCCTTTTTATAAAGGGCTGGGTCAGATCATAGCTCAGATTCTGTCAGACCTACTATGAATAGCGGGATAGAGGCTCACTGTCTTCAAACATTTATTGCATTAGTGTTGGTGGAAGAGTGGATTGATGTGTGACTGCCCTGTGTATAGACAAAGTACTTGTTGGCAAAGTCCTGTGGGGTCCACAGGCTGACAGAGGGGCATGCCACCAAAGACCTTATAGGCTACACGGCAGCCATCTTGGTAAAAACGCCTCTGGGCAGTTATTAGGAAGACCGTATCAAATTGAAAGAGGAAAGTGCCATAACTGCACTCCAAACGATCACTGAGACATAACAACTGCATGTATAATCATGAGTCAAATCTGGGGGGGAATAAAGCTTAAAAGCTTCAGTTCCACTCAGAATTCTGTATGTCTCCACTATATAATGTCTCTGGTACTTCTTCCATCGTGTTCCATTCAGTGTCTATCTTTTCTCTAAAAAAATGTCTGATGATAGTTGTTATGACTATAGATGACGTCGCTGCCCCTGTGGTGCCCTAAGCCCCTGAGCCTCGGCTGTGGCAGGGAGGTCCAGAGGCTATCTTACCTGGGCGCCTTCTTCAGCCTGTCGGTGTTTGCAGAGGATGATGTGAGTCCAATTTAGCCGTGTGTTCGAGTTGTGTTTAAAAAAAATTGGCAGGAAATGTGCCATGGCAACACCGTTGAGCCTCTTTTGTTGTCGACCTTCATGCTTCTTTTCAATGGTCTGTCTTTTGAATAGCTTTTTGCTTGCGACACAGTTAGGTAAAAGGAGAGCAAGCACATAATGTTTGTGTAATCTCTCATTAGCTACACTGATGGATGCGTTATTAGCCCAAGTAAAATACAGGTCCCCGTAACTAGGGCTGTCCCGAATACCATTTTACAGGTTCCGAATACATGGTGGTATTTCCCAACGAGTGTTCAAATACTGTTTCTCAAAAACACCATTAAAAATACTCAACTATAATTAAGAAGTATAACAGAAGTAATCTTCGATTCCTATCTTCAGTGAGCACACATGTAAACATAGCCATGCGCTCAAAATGGCCACTTTGACACTTTGTCAATTGAGCCAGTAAACAGTCAAACAGAGCCAATTGCAATCAATTGTGTTGATGACACAGTGTAGGGCAGGCAATTACATTTCAACATGTGGGTTTATACAGAGACCGTAGGGATTAATGGGAAAACATGCATAATGTGGGAAAAAAACAATACTCGAATACCCGAATAATCGAATATTTGGAGCCAGCCCTTGGAGCCAGCCCTACCCGAATCACATCTGTATGACAGAAGTGGAAAGCAGTTGATTTTTTTTTTTTGCGTTGTAATAATTCTAATTTGCACTTTCTTCCTTTGCCTTCAGACCAAAGTGGGAGACAAGTACTTCTCAGGCCCAGCCATCCCCTTGGAGAACACACGAGTAGTTAGCCAGTCGTTGCAACACTACCTGGAGACAGCGAGGGTACAACTCTCCCATCTCTCCTCTATACCAAGGGTTCCCAAACCTTTCAGCTTGTGATCAACCCTGTGTAACAGTGCCAGAGAACCCTTCTGTTCCCAGAGGTGGTAGAGGCATAATTGTCTTGTAATATAGGCTAGTAGCAGAATTCATCAATGTAATTTATGAATGGTACTTCTACTAACAATTATGGCTAAAATATGCTTCCTAATAACTTTTAAATGTTCCTGAAAATCACTTTGTGACCACCTCCTCTGTCTCGCGACATCCCCATGGTGTCTTTGAGAACAACTCTATAGCAGAACTACTGTACATTAGCGTACCTTAACGCCAGATGCAGACATTAAACCGTCTGCCTTGTTCGTCTGCCTTGTTCGTCTGCCTTACCAGGGTGAACTGTTTAAAATCCTCCACAACGTCTTGCTGAATGGAGAAACGCGCGAACTGGCTCTTAATTACATGGCAGCTCTGGTCAACTGTAATGTGAAGAAAGCCCAGATGCAGGTAAGGGTACAATTTGTTGTTGTTATTTCCATATCCAGACCTGCCAGCTACGCAATTCTCAGTGTACGCAGGTACGAGATCTGAGATAAAAGTATGCAGAACTTTGAATTGTCATAAAGATTTACATTAGGAAATACAGTGGTTTTTACATTTTATTGACTTAATATTACAATTCTATAATTCCGCATGTTTTCGTGCTTGCATCTGGTACTATAAAGGCAGTTGTTAATTGGTTCCTTCCTCCTAGACTGACGACAAGCTGGTGTCGACGGACGGCTTCATGCTGAACTTCCTGTGGGTGCTACAGCAGCTGAGCATGAAGATCAAGCTGGAGACCGTGGACCCGCTCTACATCTTTCACCCGCAATGCCGCCTCCTGGTCAGCCCAGAGGAGACCCGGCTCAAGGCCACCATGGAGGAACTCAAGAGCTGGCTGGCTGGTCTACGTGAGTACCTGAACGAAAATTACGAAAATAGATTTTGTAAATCGACCATTTAACCAAAAACCCACTCCCTCTCTCTGGAGCCGGTGCCATTGCAAAGCCCGTTGATAAACCTGGTGTGCGTGCGTGCGTGTGTGTTTGTGCACATTCATGTGATTTACAGGCAAGGTAGATTTTCTGGACCAATCGGGGGAAAAAGGGGCACTTAATTGGTCATAAATGTTCGGGTGCTAGGAATAATTTAAATATACTTGTATAGAGGCAGGGGCTATCAACCAGAGAAGAGTTTTACAGAGCATTTGAATTGCTGATGATAGCTAACCCACAATTTGTAAGCAGTAGGGATGGCACCGATACAATACTGCGATCGGAAATCGGTCAGATACTGACTTAAATAGCTGTATCGTATAGGCAGCAGTAGGTCAAGCATCAGCAATGTGTGTCTTACCTACCCAGGCCAAACTTTCAGCAGCAGGTTTATAAAAGTCCTAAAATAGAGAATGCCTGTCATTTACTTTGCAACTTAACTTAAAACTTAATTTAACACTGGAATCAGATCGGTACTCTGCATCGACCAATACCCAAAGTGTCGGTATATGTATCTGTATCGGGAATGAATTGCCCCGCTCTCTTCTTTCAGACAGAGCCAATTGCAATCGGTTACGGTCGCTGCATACATTTTCCTGCCTTTTGATCCTTGGCCAATCGCATGCCTGTGTGTGTTTACTCTGTATGTTGTTTTTAATATGATGATACCGGTTGACAGACGCAGACCCCGACAGGTTCTCGGAGCCCAAGTTTCCCACAGAGTGCTTCTTCCTGACGCTGCACGCACACCACCTCTCCATCCTGCCGGGCTGCAGGCGTTACATCCGCAGGCTGCGCGCCATTCGTGAGCTCAACAGGTACGCCCTTTGTGCACACACACACACCATCCTCGCACACCCCGCGTTTCTGTTGCCCAAAAACGCGTGCTTTGCTTTAAAGGTACAGTCAGCCTTCACAAGCTAATTGTAAGCTAATATACTTTTCGCTAGCTTAACGTTTTCTGTGCGCGCTGAAAAAAAGAATCGGGTACTTCTACACAGCCCTGGCTCTGTAAATGAGAACCATAAACAATGTGCCATAAACCATATGAACCATAAACCGCTCACAACAACAATGCCCTTGACTCCGCAATGCTTTTCAATGTGCGCTGGGGCGGAGCTTATGAGGGAGTTTTTGTCTTGATTTGAGCACGAAGTTGTCGTTCTCGAGAGTGACTAACCCCGCCTCTAACACTCGTGCGTGTCTTCTCCGCGCTAGGACTGTGGAGGAGCTGAAGAACAGTGAGAACCAGTGGAAGGACTCCCCGCTGGCCAGTAGACACAGAGAGATGCTCAAGAGATGCAAAACTCAGCTCAAGGTGTGTGACCTGTGGGCTTCGTCATGACGGACCAAAAACATAACACTTGAACCCACTAAATGCCTTTCCCTGTGTTTAAGGATACAGTAGGTTCAGACCTTAGTGAAATGTTGTTTTGTTTTTTAGGAGAATCGTTGATACTTTTCTCTGGGCTTATAATGCAGTTATTTGGGCAACTAATTAAGGATTCAATATAACTTTTTTTTTTCTGATAAAACTCTCTGGACCTCAAAATCTGAGGGCGGGTTAGAAAGGCATTGCTTTCTTTAATAGGTTGTGGAGAAACAACATTTTAATAATGTCTGGGTTGAGAAAAGTAAGATTCTGTACGTGGGTTTAGAAAAAGTATACATACACAAACCTAGCTTCTGATTCTGGCCTGGTGCAGCCAGTGACGGAGCAGATTTACACTGGTGGGGTGTGACTTTTCAGAAACTGGTGCGGGCCAAGGCCTGTGCTGACGCGGGCCTTCTGGACGAGAACCTGCTGCGCAGATGTCTGCAGTTCTACAGCACAGTTATTCAGCTTATTCTACGCATGGGAGACCCTGCCTACCCACAGTGAGTCTCTGTCTTTAATCGGTGGGCCCTGGCCCCCTGGTGTTCTGCGAAGGCTTTGCAGGTGCTCCCTGACCATACATTCAGCAGTTTCACTGTACGAATCAGTATTTTTAAAACTTTTTATTTGGTAAATTATTTAAACACATTTCTGTGTAATTTTCTTTTTTTTTTGTGAATAATATTGTGTAGAGAAGCCAGGGTGACTTTGAGGATTGAAATGGAGCCCATCCCGTCTACCCTTGGTAGCCTGTGCTTTGCTAATTTTGGACTCTGTCCCTAACGTCACATGATGCATGGTCCTCAGGTTGCTCCTTAGTCAGATTAGTGGTGCCTGCATCACAATAAGTTGTAAACCCCTGTGATAAGGAAGAGCGCATGATTGATTGCACCAATACAAAGATAACTTTAATTTTTTTCTCTCGTGTGATTTCCTTACATGGTTGTTTGTTAACTTGTTTACAGCATTGCCCTGCCACTGAATCCAGAGATCCCCCAAAGCTTCGCTGCACTGCCTGAGTTCTACATCGAAGATGTGGCCGAGTTTCTGCTTTTTGTCGTGCAGTGAGTTTGTGGACCAGTGTGTTGTTGATGTTGTGCAATGAGCAAGTTTCCTGACTCGATGATGAAAGACTTTTTTTGCATAATATTTAATTTGGTATTTTGTAGGGCTGTCTCGAATACCATTTTACAGGCTTTGATTAAATGGCATTTCCAACTGAGTATTCAAATACTCTTTCTAAAAACACCATTAAAAACACTCAACTATAATTCTTAACTTATATCATTAATAACGGGCCGCAGGACCGTTTGCGGGTTTTCAATAGCACATATCTGTATAACAGCAAGTCCACCTGTATTCAAAAACAATCTTGTTACATTGGCATGGGTCCAGATGATCCAGTAAAATATTTAGTCCAAACCACATTGCATTAATAAATACTGCACGGTTTCATTTATTTTATATCAGCTGGCAGAGGTAATCTTCCATTCCTATCTTCAGTGAGCACACATGTAAACATAGCCATGCGCTCAAAATGGCTGCTTTGATTGACACGCCAATTGACCCAGTCCAATAGCATATATTATCCAATAAGAGTGTGTGTTTAATGAATAGCCCCGCTCTCCTCTTTCAGACGGCCCCAATTGCAATCGATTGTGCTGATGACCCAGTGTAGGGCAGGCAATTACATTTTAACGTGGGTTTATACATAGACAGTAGGGATTAATGGGAAAACCTGCATACCTAATGTGAAAAAAATAAACAAATATTCGAATCCCAATATTTAAAATCTAATACATCCAACAAACGAATACTCTAACGATCAAGTATTTGGGGCCAGCCCTAGTATTTTGAAGAATATGGATTTTGCTCTTAACGTTTTAACACTAAGGCGTTGGCAATGAATGTTCTTGTGTCCTGTGGTCTTCTCCCAGGTATTCCCCACAGGTGTTATATGAGCCATGTGTCCAGGACATTGTCACCTTCCTGGTGGTGTTCATCTGCAGCCAGAACTACATCAGGAACCCCTACCTTATCGCCAAGCTGGTGGAGGTGCTGTTTGTCACCAACCCGGCCGTACAGCCGCGTACCCAGCGGTTCTCCGAGATGATGGAGAACCACCCGCTGGCCATCAAACAGCTGGTTCCCGCCCTCATGAAGTTCTACACAGGTGGGCCCCCGAGCTGTTCCTTGGTTAGCCAGCCATTTTAAATGACAGTTGTCAGCCAGGCATTGTGTTGGTTTAAATTTAAAATGAGTATATTTCTGTCAGTCTAGAACTGAAAAAATAGAAACAAATATCTTTCTCTTCCTCATATCAAACAGTGAAAAGTTAAAGGTATAGTAAGTAATTCTGGAGAAAGCCTCTTGATATTTGAACTATATCAAAACAATAACAGATTTTCCTTCGAGAGCAGATGTCTTCAACATGAGGTCCTCAGAGGTACTGCAGGGGGTCGTCCAAATTATGAGCCAAAAAATTAAATAGGCTGGTTTCCAACAGTCACGGATTCTTGGCTTGAAAACGTTGGAAGACCCCTGCCATATGGTGTTTCCTCAATAGCTCTGCACTTACATATTGGGAACACATTACAAAGGCTAGGATATTGTTGTGTGCAGTCTGTACCACTTTGTGTTCCTATTTACAAAGCCTGGGCTGTGTAGAAATACCGTAAATTCTTTTTTTTTCTTCAGCGCGCACAGTACGGTAAATAAGCGGGATTTCAAGGACATATTTAGTGAACTTGACAAAGTCTGCAGTTAGCACACAATCGCTTACTATACTTAGTATTGAAATGTATTTATATTTATTGAGGATGTGTTTTATTATATTGTCCTATACATCAACAACCTAATACAGAAATTAGTGTCTTATGCTTCATGTTATCCTAGTTTCTTCAACTGTTACACTCGCTGTTGTGCTCAGACCATCATGACACAAACCTGTTTTCCCTGGCCAGATGTGGAGCACACTGGAGCCACCAGTGAGTTCTACGATAAGTTCACCATCCGTTATCACATAAGCACTATCTTCAAGAGCCTCTGGCAGAACGCTGGCCACCACGGAACCTTTCTGGAGGAGTTCAAGTGAGTTTGCGTCACTGCCTGACAGACCTCAACTACAGTCTTCTGAAAGCCAAAATGTAGTCCTTGTCCTAGATGCCCTCTGTCCTGCATGTTGTAGATGTATCTCTGCTCCAACACTCTTGACATTGACTCTGAATCAGGTGTGGGCAGGGAGACATCTAAAAAATGGCCGGACGATGGGCCTCCAGGACGAGGACTGGGGAAACGCTGTTTAGATTACTGTAAACTAGTGTCTACTGTTTTCTGAAACTAAATTCTGAGCAGTTAATTTCACTCCAATCGAAATGGTGATTTGAATAAATGCTGTTTTCAACCTGCACATGTGTTGTTCAGCCCTACCATATCCCCACCACAGTTGACCTATTTTGATCCAAAGTGACTTATAAGTGCTATATTCAGCTGTGTCAATAGCTGAATATAGATGACCATGCCCACCTTCCCATCTTCTGCCTGCTAGACAAAGCTTGTGGCCCAAAATGTAAAACAAAGCGATGTAAAAAAATAGCTTTGTTCCATCGGCTATTTGTCTAATAAACAAGTAACACTGCTAAGATGATATATGCTTTATTATTGATTTACACATTTTACCTGTTTTGTTTTATGGATTTTAGATTTGTATATCACACAATCCGTGTGTGTGCTGTACATGGAACTTTGAGATCTTGTTAGCTACTCCTGTTTGTGGTTTCTCAATATGTAAAGACGAACATTGTGATTATTCTCTGCATTCTCTAAATCTACCTACGGGTACAAATAAAGTAGCCTGAACTTGGATCATTAACCAGGCATGGTAGGTAAAGTGTTCACTTATGTTGCCCCCAAAGCTCCGGCAAGCAGTTTGTGCGCTACATCAACATGCTGATCAACGACACCACCTTCCTGCTGGACGAGAGCCTGGAGTCCTTGAAGCGCATTCACGAGGTGCAGGAGGAGATGAAGAGCAAGGAGCAGTGGGATCAGCTTCCCAGGGTCAGTAGCACTACAGTACGCTTGGTTTACAGAGATCCCACCTAAAAAGCTAAAGCCATTCTGAACTTCACTAAAGCTGTATAGCTTCTTCATCTCAGTGGACGCAGATCTTTGTTCACCAGTTTTCTGTAGATTGTTTAAAATGTTTCCTCTTTCATCAGGTCTTTGATTTGTGTTCAATAAGCCTGAGCAAGAAGCAGAGAAAGATTAAAATAATAATTAATAGGAATTCATGTTGCTAGCAGAAACTCTTCAACAAACGCGTGACCATAATTTTCAGATGACAAACACTAGCATCCCATTGGTCGGAATTCAACATATTGTGTGTGCCTTTTCTATGGTCGGGAACATCTCCAGACTGTTTGTGTCTACGTCCCCACCCCTCCCCTCCCCACCCCTCTCAGGAACAGCAGCAGAGCCGGCAGTCTCAGCTGACTCAAGATGAGCGCGTGTCCCGCTCCTACCTTGCCCTGGCCACGGAGACCGTGGACATGTTCCACATCCTCACCAAGCAGGTCCAGAAACCCTTCCTGAGGCCTGTGAGTCAGCAGACGAATGTGAAGACAAATGAATGCAGCACAACCCCGTTACCCATTCTTAAAGGGTTTTGTTTTTGAACTGGAGAGAGATGTAGCCCCAATGAACTGCACAATGCATGCAGACTGTCATGACACCAGTATATGTTTGAAAGGGGTTTATTGAGAGATATTTGCTTATTTTATGTTTTTATTCAAATTATTTTTGGGTTATTTTGGAATAATACATTTTCTAGGTAGTACTATTAGTTAACATAGGTCTAGTCAGGTACATTATTAGTTAACATAGGTCTAGTCGTGTATTTTTAGATACTATAGGTCTAGTTTTGTATTTTTAGATACCATAGGTCTAGTCAGGTACATTATTAATTAACATAGGTCTAGTCAGGTACATTATTAGTTAACATAAGTCTAGTCAGGTACATTATTAGGGACCATAGGTCTAATCAGGTACATTATTAGTTACCATAGGTCTAGTCGTGTATTTTTAGATACCATAGGTCTAGTCGTGTATTTTTAGATACCATAGGTCTAGTCGTGTACTTTTAGTTAACATAAGTCTAGTCAGGTACATTATTAGTTACCATAAGTCTAGTCAGGTACATTATTAGTTACCATAGGTCCAGTCAGGTACATTATTAGTTAACATATCTCTAGTCAGGTACATTATTAGTTACCATAGGTCTAGTCAGGTTTATTAGTTAACATAGGTCTAGTCAGGTGCATTATTAGTTACCATAGCTCTAGTCAGGTACATTATTAGTTACCATAGGTCCAGTCAGGTACATTATTAGTTACCATAGATCTAGTCGGTACATTATTAGTTAACATAGGTCTAGTCAGGTACATTATTAGTTAACATAGGTCTAGTCAGGTACAATAGTTAACATAGGTTTAGTCAGGTACATTATTAGTTAACATAGGTCCAGTCAGGTACATTATTAGTTAACATAGGTCCAGTCAGGTACATTATTAGTTACCATAGGTCTAGTCAGGTACATTATTAGTTAACATAGGTCTAGTCAGGTACATTATTAGTTAACATAGGTCCAGTCAGGTACATTATTAGTTAACATAGGTCTAGTCAGGTACAATAGTTAACATAGGTCTAGTCAGGTACATTATTAGTTAACATAGGTCTAGTCAGGTACATTAGTTAACATAGGTCTAGTCAGGTACATTAGTTAACATAGGTCTAGTCAGGTACATTATTAGTTAACATAGGTCTAGTCAGGTACATTATTAGTTAACATAGGTCTAGTCAGGTACATTATTAGTTAACATAAGTCTAGTCAGGTACATTATTAGTTAACATAGGTCTAGTCAGGTACATTATTAGTTAACATAGGTCCAGTCAGGTACATTATTAGTTAACATAGGTCCAGTCAGGTACATTATTAGTTAACATAAGTCTAGTCAGGTACATTATTAGTTAACATAGGTCCAGTCAGGTACATTATTAGTTACCATAGGTCCAGTCAGGTACATTATTAGTTACCATAGGTCTAGTCAGGTACATTATTAGTTACCATAGGTCTAGTCAGGTACATTATTAGTTAACATATCTCTAGTCAGGTACATTATTAGTTAACATATCTCTAGTCAGGTACATTATTAGTTAACATAGGTCTAGTCGTGTACCATAGGTACATCATCAGCAGCATCTGACCAAACCTGCTGTCCTGCATGCAGGAGCTGGGCCCCCGTCTCGCTGCCATGCTGAACTTCAACCTGCAGCAGCTGTGTGGGCCAAAGTGTCGAGACCTGAAGGTAGAGAACCCCGAGAAGTACGGCTTTGAGCCCAAGAAGCTCCTGGACCAGCTGACGGACATCTACCTGCAGCTCGACTGTGCCCGCTTCGCCAAGGCTATTGCCGATGACCAGGTTGACTTTAGCTCGAGCCTTGTTCTCTCAGGAGTTTATTATTGTATTAAGAACACGTTAAGTTACGTATATAGCTTGGGGAAAGGTTTTGACCACAACCTCAGTTCCTCTGATTTACTTAACCAACTTTTTAATTGATTTATATTTTAATATATCTTATTTCAATAATGCATAAAAAAATGTCTTTTTAACTGTAATATTATTGTTTACTGTGCAATGGTCACCTTTCAAGAGATGTACGTAAATTAACGGTAACATACAAACAGCATAATAACATATAATGTACGGTATGTAACATAAAACTACATGACATTTATCTATTTGTCAATGAAACTGGTGATAATGTTATCTTAACGGGATTGTGATTAATCTATATGTTCTTACTGTAACAGTGGCATCAATATTTCAAGATGTTTAGTAATAGTTTGGCTTATATTTTTCCATCCATGCAAAGTTGTTATTTATAAGTACAGTTTAGCACGAGTAAAAAAAAAAAAAGACAATTCCCTGTTCTACCTCGGTATTTGAACAGTTGAGTCACGTTAGTATACCTGCGTGTAATCACACTTGCACAAAAGTATTCTCTTGTCAAGGAACAGCGTGCTCAGACACCCTTATTAAGCGTTTTAATTTAATTAAGTCATTTTTACTCAAATTGTGGTCGTGTCCTTCAACAACCCTCTGCAGCGGTCGTACAGCCGCGAGCTTTTCGAAGAGGTGATCTCCAAGATGAAGAAGGCCGGCATCAAGTCCACCATTGCCATTGAAAAATTCAAGCTGCTGTCGGAGAAGGTGGAAGAGATAGTCGCCAGAAACTCCCAGTCTGAAATGGACTACAATGATGCGCCCGATGAGTTCAAAGGTGTGTGTGCTGTGTGCATCTGTATGTCTCAACTGTTGCATCTGTCCTGCATGGTAATGGGATCTGTCACGGAATTAAGATGGTTCCCTTCCTGGCTGGAACAAAAACTGTTGTAGTTACTTTCAGTACCTGGTTTCTTCATTTTTCTTCCGGACTAAAACTTCCTTTTCTGTGCGCTTGTCATTGCTTACAGTTTAATTACTAACTTGAGACTTAAACATGGAGTTGGTGTTCAATTTGGCTAACATCTATAAACAGATTTTGAATTTAGATTTCATATGTAGACACCTTGTGGTTATTAGACTTTGCCTGCGGTTATTAAACTCAGAAGCATTTTCTGAGACTCTGAATGCTGTGGCCCTGAAGTGCAAATCAGTGACAAATAGGAAATAATAACAAATAAAACATTTTAAACAAAATAGCAAATAGGAAGTAACCACAATTCACGAAAACACAACGGCAAATGACAAAACACACCCAATTGCGTATCAAATTAACAAAGAAAACGATTAAATTGCAAAACAAGTCGTCTGTTTTTTCCTAAATCTCTTTGACCCCGTGCTGAATGTGGCAGTTGCTTCCACATCAGCTCTGACCCCGTGTCAATCAGTGCAGCGCAGCAAGGAACCAGATGAACTCCGCTGTGACAGAATGTCACTTATTTTGCAGGGGATTTGTGGTGCATGGGGGACCTTCCAGTCAGGCTATCCTGTGACCACAGATCTAATATAATCTAGGTGTGGAACGTGGCCCACATACCACCTGTGATTGGCAGATATGTCAGCTGTAGTCATCACACTCGAAGAGTGTGTCGCACCAGATGCATGGGTGTTGCCTTTCTACGCAGCCGCTGGAAACTCCCACGGCAAATCTTATTTTTAAACCACATGAATCTGATCATGGCAACCCTGTGACATTTTACATGCAAGTCAAGTCATTTTATTTCTAAAGCACATTTAAAAACAGCAAATGCTGACCAAAGTGCTGTACACATCAATGCAA
>JAODOY010077044.1:0-15610 GCA_025399855.1 Forbesichthys papilliferus
AGCACATTTTATGACCAATTCATGCAAAACTCCACGTAATCCCAAGGGGTTCACATACTTTTTCTTGCAACTGTATAAGGAAGGAGGATATTCTTGTTGAGTCGACTCCACACACTATCTTCTTTAACGTGACTGATACAGTCTAATGGCATAATCAGCATGATACTGGGTTAAGGTTAATGCCTCCAATACATCCATAATGGAATAGTACACATTAAGTCGTACTTAAGCCACTCTTAATATGATTCTGCACTGGCTCTAGGCTTACACTTAATTAAAATTGATTGTACTTTTCCATTATAAGTTATTTATTCTTTTCTATTATAAATAGCACTTTGTCGTGTAGGAAGAACGTCCATATTATTCGTTCACTATGAAATGTGTTTCTTTTGTTAGCCATTTTGCCTGCCTTTGTTTGGCTAGTTTACTGTAATTTACGTCAGGGAATCAGACAGTATAATTGCTTACATGTAAACATTCAATGACGTGACTTTTTAACCCAAAAACAAATGCATTACACAGTTTTGGGCTTTCAACAAAAAACAATAAAAAAACACCCCAATACATATCCTGTTAGGTTAATTTATGTAGACACAAGCTGAACACAATGGACAACATCTGTGTGCTCCCTTGTAGGTTGGCCCTCTTGTGGTACCACACGGTAGTCCAGCCCTTCTTTGCACTTGACGGCACGGACACACAGACCAGTCTAATGGAAGCCAAAGCCATTCTTCGGCAGAGGGAGTCCATCTACCCAAATTCCTCTCTGTTCATATTTTTTAAAGGGCGAGTAAAGCGTATAGAGGTACAGTAAATGAAAGCTTAATCTTTACAGCGTGCTGCTTCATAGCCTGTCTTCACCCTAATAAAGTCCAATGCCATCGCAACCTTCCTTCCTCAGTGCCAGATCAGCAGTGCCTTAATATCATTTAATGATGCCTTAGAGCTAGCCACTGATCAGAGGGAGATTCAACACGTGTGTTTATATGAAATAGGTACTATTTCTTTTTCCCCCTGCAAACATTTAAGCTTCATAACTTCATCTGCACAGAAATGACTACGCTAATGGTTACATTTTGGTGTTTTCAGGTTGGTGCAGCATGATTGAGCTCAGCTACCAGGAGGCCTACAAGGCTTTTGAGCGACTAAAGACTGAGTCCCGCTGGTCCCAGTGCTACTATGCATACTTAACCGGAGGTTAATAGTGCACTTTAATTGTGTTAACATCTGCTGTAAACACCAAACATGGGATTTTGTATCTGAGTAGGTTGTTCCTCAGCTTTACATTCAGAAACACTTAAGTGTTTCCTGTCAGCTGAAGGATTTCATGTTCCGAATTATTTTCAGTGCATACACTGTATTGAAACCTCCTTTACAAAGACATAAAGGTTTAATATCGCATTATACCAGCTCTTAACTAAGGGCTGGTTTCACTGACATGGATTAAGCCTTGTCCAAGACTCAAATAAAAATTCAATAAAGATCTCCATTGAAAAATGTTCTTAATCTAGGGCAGGGGTGGGGGACCCTGGTCCTGGAGAGCACTGTCCTGCATGTTTTAGGTGTCTCCTTGCTCCAGCACACCTGATTCACATGAATGGGTTGTTATCAGGCTTCTAACAATCCATTCAGTATAATGTAAAATATCTAAAACATGCAGGACAGTGGCTCTCCAGGACCAGGGTCCCCCACCCCTGGTCTAGATCTAAATCCATGTCTGAAAGCATTCTTCTGTCACTTTACTGTTGGTCCTTTAGAGTCCTACATCATTCCCTTGTATTATGTGGTTCTGTATAGTCTGCCAAGGTGCCACAGGTGATGTTGAGGGGGCAGCAGAAGTCCTCAAGGACGTACAGAAGCTCTTCAAACGCAAGAATAATCAAATAGAGCTCTTCTCTGTGAAGCAAGTGAGTTCATCCCTCATGGACCGCCTTTATTGTTATTAGCACTGCTGGCATATGGCATGGAAAAAGGCAGCAATACACTTAAGCACTTCTGTGTTTGTTTCAATAGGCTGAGAGGATCAGGAAACCCCGGCCCTCTAAGGAGCTATGTATTCTGGCTGTGATCGAGATCTTGTACTTATGGAAAGCTCTGCCCAACTGCTCCACCTCTAATCTCCAGACCATGACACAAGGTGTTGCCATAGCACGCACGTGAGAAGGCTGATGTTGGAGCACAGCCGAAATCTGAACTGAAATGTCTCTGCTCCGCTTTCAGCACTGCACGGAATCGACGACGCCTCGAGTGCTGGTCTGAAACATCTGCTCCTTGGCGCGATACACAAATGTCTCCACAACACCAAAGATGCTATTCAGGTACACCGCTGCCTGAGAATGTACCACGTAAAACCAATTTGAGTGCAAAGCAGAGAGCAGGCAATACATTATCCGGCAGTCAGCACGTCACTGTCTTGTTTTCTCCCCCACTCAGCATTTTCAACTGGCTGCAAGAGACGAGATGGGTCACCTAAACAACTCCTACATCCAGCCATACTCCTGCTACGAGCTGGGGTGTGTGTTACTCGGCTGTGATGAGGTAATGTGCAGCATGTTTCTCTAATCTCCGATTTAAAGGCACTTGCATTTAGGCATATTTGGTATGTTAATAATACGGATTAATTGTAATTCATATTTAAGATCTTCAGGTTTTTTTCCTCTTCTCTACAGTCTGCAGAGAAGGGCAGAGCATTGATGCTTCAAGCTAAGGTACAGTAACTGGTGAGCCTATTATATGATAGACAGCAGCAACAAACACTCGTTGTGTCTCTGTAGCGTAGCTGCACCTGCTCTTAGGCAGACTGGCTATGCACCCTCCACCCCTACTGTTACCAGAAGCATTTGAGCAAATCAATACTGAGATTGCTGCATACCTGTGCTGTTGATTCGGAAAATACAATTTTAAGTCACTGGCAGATAGAACTGAGGTTTTTGTAACCTTAATTCAGAAAATGTAGCAGTTGTGCAATATAGTTGCAATTGTGATCCTATCCAGAGAAGCAGAATAGAAATATGAAAAAACAATGCTTTTAGGCATCCAGTCTAAACAGCAGTAGTATTGTTCATTATACCTAACCATCAAACAAAACCTTGATAGTGTACCTAAACATTTAGCCTGTATGGGCTCATTACTTTGTCTTTGTTTATTATTTCTTTTGCTTCATACTTCTTGTTGTTTGTCTATGGTTTCGGCAGGAGGTCTATGCTGGCTATGACTTTGAAAACAGGCTCCATGTTAGGATCCACTCTGCTCTAGCGTCCAGTAGGGCAACAGTCGGACCCTGACCGACCTTGACAAATTCTGTCGTTTACAGAAGGCAACATCTCTGGACTAGAGCATTGGACACTGGGGACTTTTATCTTACTATGGTTTTATTTAATTTTTACACAAGCTGTGAGTCTTTATAAAATACGTATCATATCTGAAACTGTTTTTATCTTGGTCACTAGTTAGGACGTTCACAGTTTACCCTGTGCAATCTGGTGGACTGCATAGACATGTTACAAATTTCAATTTCTTCATTAAATTGATAATCAAATAAGATCCCAATCTACAGTAATCTGTGTGCAGGTGTAGAATGTGCATGTGTTTTTAATTAAACCAATTTAATTTAGCCTAATATAAACCAGGACACAGTGGGAAGACTTGGTGGTTAGCTGTTCTTTTATCATGTCTGGATGTTATTCCATATATGTTACTTTAACTCTTTTTTTTCTTCAACAATATGTAGGTTAAGATACTGTAATTTTTCTCAGTAGGAAAAACACAGCTGTAGCTATTAAAATGACTAAAGGCTAACTTTGCAAGCACTGATGATGTATCAGTAGTAATGTCAATGCTTGCTACAATCAATGCTTGTTACATCTGTGATAATGTCCATGGGTGGTTACAGAGGTTTGTGTTGCCCTGAAACCTAAGGCTCAAGGTGTCTCCCAACCACACCCTGCAGTTTTCACACCAGCCCCACAGATACATAAGCACAACCTTTTATCCTTATTGATGGGACACCACTGATACCCCTCCCATACATTTTTACATCAGGGAATGTTTCAGAGCCTTTGTTGGAAATGTGTTTCTACAGTCGGTTTATTCTTCCATGACTTGACAGTACAGTACAGTTACAGTACGACCCATAATCAAAAGTGGCTCAGACAATATATTGATGTCAGTATTATGTCAGTTACTATATAAGCTTTAGCTTTGTTTATTGAATAGGCATATTGGTGCAATGTTTCTATTTATTTTGTAATTGCAACATTTTGTTTTAAAATACGTGCCAAAGTAATATTTCCACGTGCCTAAATTGTACCCTGGCAGACTAACTAGTTGCAGAAACATACATTGTCTATTTATTAAAATGTATATGTTAAACTGACTTATTTTCTAATAGAATAGAAGACAATGGTGATAAATATCAACATCCAGTAATAACTGCAACAAGACATGCAGATACAAATACATGCTTTAAAAAGACACTGCCATTTTCTGTAATTTAATTAAAATATAGGGAATGTGTATTCTTAGATACTATTCTGGTTTGATTATACCCTGCCTTTAAGTCTGTTAATCGCCATCTTAACGTATTTTATATCATATGGGACTACAGCCACCTAACCTACACAATTATAATGGTTACATGGTAACATTTTATGAACTTCACATGCAAAATGAAAACATGGACATGTAAGTAAATGTAGGTATATAAGTACATGCGTTAAGAATCATATAGTCAGTCCGTAACCACAGGCATGTACATAATGTACTGTGGCAGTAAAGACATAGCCCCCATAACCTTAGTTCACTACTATTGTTGAATAGTTCCGCCAAGAACTTCACATTTAGCCCCATATGCCATTTCTTTCCATAAAACAATGGGTGGCTGTAGGGAGAGGGGTAGATAACCCATGGTGCTGACAGTGAAGTGAGCTCTCACTAGTAACAATGACAAAGTACAGTATTGAAACAGAAACAAGCAGAGAAGCATTTATTTATCAACAATATAAATTCTTAATTTGTATTCTGTAATTGTATACTGTAAACAAAGCAATAACATTGTGCATACAATGGACACTGCTGTAGAGACAGGCCACTGTCTGACATAAGTGAGTAACAAAGATATATACTAACGAGCTATTCACAACTTGAGAAATATTTTCAACGTTTGATTATGTTGTGAATACATTGTATATCTTTACGACGTACAGATAATGCTTGCATAGTTAAGTGATGTACATGCATTTATTGTGACAAGTACAAGGTCGAATCCAACAAGATATATTCACACTGTACCTATGGATGAAGTTTACATTACAGTACAAGTCCGTATGGCAAACCTTTCACACTCAAATGTTATATTTTTATTTATATGTTTACGTTTATGTGCTACTCTTAATAAAGTGCTAATGATGCAATTCAGTTAGTTCTATTATGCAATGTACAGGGCTTTAAATTCAAAGTACTGCTTTTTTTAATAGCTCAAAGAAACACTGCTCCATTCCTCCATTCACCATACAGTATACAAAACAATATTCTGTCATTATTTATTTTCCCTACAGGCCAGACATGTTTTGACTGACAGTTAACTACCATAGAGCACATTACTATAAAACAGGAAAAACCACATGGTACAAGAAGCCCGTCAGACATGTAAGCTCTTTCAGTATCTATTACCTTCAGCAACAAAGATTCACATTTAAGTTTAATCACTCAATCTACTGTAATATAAATGTTAAATGTATCCTACTATTCCCAATATTTATGCTCAACAACTATAGGGAATCAGCTTAATGGAGTTAAGTTTTTTTTCCCCCCCATCTGGCTTCCTGGCCTGTAATTACCCTTTGAACCTATAACATTGTTTAATTGCTACTAAAATTAATTTATCAGTAACCCTAGTACAAAGAGACACAAAGTTCTTAAATTAGGTTAAAATATGTACTTGTATGTGTCATTTATTTTCATTAGTAGATGTCAGGCAGCTGGCTGTAGCTTCTATCCCAGTAGCTTTTCGAGTAGAGCCAGTCCTGGGCTTTGTTGTGAGGGTTAGTTCCCTGGTGAAACCACCTGGCCAGTGACGGAGGATAAACCATTCAAAATGCACGTAGTCTTTGAGAATAACCATGTGACTAAATAAACAGCTAAGTGTAAAAATGTCTGACATACAATTACACTGAATACAGTGGCATCATCTATTATTCAGACACATTCTCTTTTTGCACATCATTTCACTGTGTTGTAGATTCAAGTTTGAATGCATACTACATACTAATCTAAATCCACTGTACATTAATCAGTAAGTGAGCAGACTGGTAAATACATTCTATAATATGACATTGTAGTTTTGCTATTTGTCCTGAGGGGGGCGCTGCAGTGCAAGACATGGAGCAAAGTAATACACAGAAAGCAAACTACACACAAAGACATGGAATGAGTCAAACCTTGGGCCAAGTGCAGGATTTCTTCTCAATGACAACAAATGGGGGGGGGGGGGGGTGGGTGGCCATAGCGGCAAGACAAAATAGAGGCAGTTAGCAAAGCATGCTCATCATCAGCAATGTACAAAAAGACAAGAACAGCATGGCTCTATGCCTTTACCTCGTTTTCCACTCTTCGTTGGACTTGGTGCGATTCTTCCTTGCCGTACGCTGTTTCTCCTCCAATCTCTTCTTCTCGCCGCTTGCCACATCTACGGAGAGCAGAGGCACAGGGAGACGCCATGAGCGGACACAGAAGTGTGTCCCCGATGGAGAGCCAGGTGCCTTGCACCGCACATGGTACCTATATCGCCGTGCTCCATGGCGCGGATGTCAGGCCTGAGGCGGCAGTCTGTGGAAGGGATGAGCTCCTCCGTGCCCTTCTCCAGCTCATTCAGCTGCATGGCAAAGGTAGAGAAGGCGTAGAACTGAGAGAGATAGAGAGAGAGAGAGCAAGAGAGAGAGAGAGAGAACAATTGACAAACTGTGGTATGGTAGTTTTTAAACACAAATGTAATAGTATATAAAAGGTAATATGCAAGTATATGAATATAGACACTAACTCAATGCAGGTATACTAGTGTACATTCAGTATAGTAAAAATAGTAGAAACTGTATTAAACCTACATTTAATATAATACATCTCTCACCCCTCCAGAAGTTGTGTAAAACATGTAATACCTTCCCTCACCACAATGCATCAGCAGTCTGCCTATTTCCTGCATCAATTGAGTGTGGAATGAACGGCTCTTGCTCTCTGTGCCCCCCTGCTGGTGTGCGGGTGTCCTACCTGTGCAGAGTTGTCTGGCCGAGGGGCTATCCTCCAGATAAGCTCGCTGCCTGGGATCACCTGGACAGTCTCTGCATCGGGCGGAGGCATGTCCTCTGGCTCTTCATCCACACTGCTCTGAGGACAGACGTGTCACCGCCGCCGCCGCGCACGCACACACACACACACACACACACGACTGTACTTATACAACATTGTATTTCATACATTTTATTCTGCAAACTAAATAGTCTACAATTAATTGTCCGTCAATTAAAGAGCGGTTATAAAACTTAAACATTGTAGTGATTGCAGACTTTAGTCACCGTAGTTTCAAACAAAAGGCCTTTTTTGTGGAATAAAAAGGAAATATTTCCTCCTCCCGCTCATTCATTATTGACGTATGACGTACACATGATGTTGACATGTATTGTAATACAAATGTATGCAGGCATTTCACATTACACACAGAACAGTACGTCAGCTCCACATTGGTGACTGCCTGCTCATCATCCACACAAGTCTATTTCGACAGACGGGGGCATGACATTTATATTCATAAAAGTATTGCTGGCAAATTGTGAGCCCAGGTTTATAGTCTGCATCTCAATGCGTGGACTGGGCTTACACTGGCTCCTGTGTTAAACAGTTTAACGCAGGAGCAATGTACCGTAAGCTCAGTTAATATAAAGTGTTCCATGCAGGCGTGAATACGCAAACACTAATTGCATAGCCGTAGCATGAGATTGCCTGCATAGCCCCACAGGGAATACGGAATCTGTGATACCTGCTTGCTGCTTTTCTTTTCCTCCGTGGTCTTTCTGTCAGCTTTCTTGTGGGCATCAAACACAGCAGGGTCTACTGTGTATAAACACTCAGTCCATTTACCATAGATTGCACACAGCTTCTTTTTGCTGCAAAATAATAACATGGTATGAAATAAATAAAAGAAAACAAATAATAAAACAAGGCAAAGCAGAGATGATTAAAACTGAGCTTCAGGCATTTCTGATATCTGATTCATCACCATGGGTTACAGCAGTTATTACAGGGCATTGGGAATGTAGCATTTATTCATGATGCTGTGGCTGCAGCGATTCAGTCAGTTAAAACTATTGTTAGACTAAAATGATCAAAGCAATAATTTTGAACCAACTTTTTCTCAAGATTTGTTTTTTTCAAAATAGTGCGTTTATTGTGTAAGTACCGACATATTTCACCTTTGAGTACCTGTATTGTTACTTTAAAACTCAATATACAAAGTTGGGGGGGAAGGGGGGGGGGAGCAGTTCTTGACAATCTACTTGCATTTGAAATAAATTGCAGTGGGTAGACAATCAAAGGATGCAGATACCTTTTATCTAGAATGTACCCCTCCACTTTATGAAGCTCTTTGCCAAAGAGGCCACAGGCCTTGAACGTCAGGCAGCATCTCTCCCCGGTCCTGACACAGAATGACAGCTCCTGTATTTAACCATTCCCTTTAAATAATCCCCTGAGGTCTTTCAAACGTGTAGTACCACCCTGAGAGCTTCATGCCCCTCCTGTGTGAGGGACAAGCAACTGTCCCGGTGCTGTTCACGTGATCAATAAGGTTTGTGCTGAACGTACTGGAGACATGCAGATACTACACTCAATAATACACCTGCTGTATGCATGCAAAAAAGTACAAACAAGCTAAACACAAAGAATGGGGGGAAGGGGGGGGGGCTTGTATTACTTGTGATTTATCACTTCCACGTTGCCATACTGCTCGATCCACAGCTGGCCAACAATGATGTTGTGGACACAGCAGGTGGGGTTTGTCCAGGTGTACGCTTCATTATATCTGCACACACAGGACAAAAGAAAAGGGTGGGTAATGCCATACACATAATGTACACTATGAGAACACATCATTATTTATTCATCCTTATTCTCCTAGACGTGAGTGCAGCGTTTGATACCGTTGATCATGACACCCTAATACATTGGCTTGAGAAATTGGTGGGTCTCTGATAATGTGTTAAATAGGTTTCAAACCTACATCAAAAGGAAGGCAGTTTTGCGTCAGTCTTGGAGAAACACATTTCTTATTGGGGCTGCACAGGGGAGTTGCCTTGGCCCGTTATTATTTTCACTATGCATGCTGCCACTCACATGCTGGTGATGTCATTAGGGAACACAATGTATCTTTCCATAGTTACACGGATGACACAGAACTGTACATCTCTACTGAACCAAATGATCCTGCAGCTTTAAAATATATTACTGACTGTCTTTTGGCAATAAATAAATGTTAAAAAAAAGAAGTTATAACTTCTTAAAGTTATATGAGGAAAAAGCAGAAATTCTACTAGCTGGCCCTAAAGAAAAAATATATATTTTGGCTAATAATCTAGAAAACACCCTGGATACAACCCTGGGGGTTGTATTGGACTCAGATGTAAACTTTAGGCCCCACAGCAACAGGGTAATACAAAAAGAATTGATTCATCTTAGAAATATATCTTAAGTATGATAATTCTCACAATCAAAAAAATATATTGAGAGACTACAGCTCCTTCAAAACTCTGTAGGTAGGCTTTTAACTAGAATTAATTACTCCAGTATTGGCTGACCTGAACTGTACCAGTAGCATGCAGAATTGATTTTTAGGTCCTCCTCCTTCCATATACAGTAAGGCTCTACATGGACTAGGACCAAATTATATTGCTCTATCAACTGTAAACTACGCCCTCTAGAACACTGCGGTCATCTGACAGTGGTTTACTGCAAGTTTCTAGAAAGAGCAATAAAAAAATTGGGTGCAACGGTTCTGAAACAGAGACTGAAGCGTCGATGCAAACATCCACGGTTTCCATACTGACCTGGGGAGCTCCAGAGTGATCACACCTTTGGGCTCAGCCTCCACACTCTTTCCCCAGAACTTGAGTTTGGGGTAGATGGAGCCGTGGAAGAGAAAGTCCTCCTTGAGGCCCTCGGCATGGAAGGCACTAACTGGAGGATGGTGGCTCACTTGCTCTGACACCCACCTGAAGTCCAAGTCCTCTCTGAGGTAAAGAAAGGGTTGCGTCACGTAAAGCCCAGCGGTGCCAACTAAGTGTAAGTTTTTGCTGATAAGAACTCTTCTCAGCAGTGTCTGGGCATGCATGGACGGCATGATTAACATCTCCTTGGCTCTGATGCTTCAGCCGGGACAACTCCCACCTTCGTCGTGATTTGTTCTTGTGAGTCGTGAGTCAATGCATTAGCTGACCTCAGCACATTTGCTGCATAATGTAGCTCCGCCCAATATCGACACAAAAAGATGTCTGATCCAAAATACCAGGGAAAATACACCGGACAAACACTACTCTACTGTATATGTCCTGTTCACCAGCATTCATGTCATCACACTGAGTCTCTCACCTGACCAGTTCATAGGTTTCCCCCAGTAATGGGTTAAAGGGCTTCCCAGTTCTCTCCCACTGAGATGCTACAGCAGAAACAGCAAACGCTGCTACACACTGAAACAGATAATAACCAAGTCATTACTTAAGTAATATCTCAGAAGAAATATGAATCATTGCAAATAAAGAAAGGGCAAGCATTTATTTTACAATAATGACTTAATGTCTCATTACAAGATTAAAGTCAGTGGGTAGCTGTATTGGTGCCGCCGTGCCAACCGCAATTAATTGCCTGTTTGAAGATAATCATGCACGCATGGGTTCTGTTCTGATTGGTTGAAAGTGGGCCAGTATTCTAGTTATTCGACACCTATGGCAAAACAACACTGAATGGATTGTTTTCAGACTGATGCAGGGCAGTAATATGAGGCGCCAGATGGTTTGTTACGCACAGCCGCCATCCATTGCCACCGATTAGAAAAGTGCGGGCACTTCCATCAGAGACATGGCAGGTGATTGGATGAACTGACAATGTCAAGCTGAAGCTCAAGACATCACAGCAGAACAAACAAATCACGGCGCTTGCAAAATCTGGGTGTGTACTGAACAAGGGCACATTTGCCGTGCACAGCCAATCATATTCCTCGATTTGCATCCACACAATTCCTCTTACATACAGGACTCCATGGTGATTGTAGGCAAAACACACATTTTGCACAGGCATTACATCTGAGCATATACACATTACAAATGTTTCTTTTTAATCCCCGTAATTACGCAGGTACCTTCATCCTCTCCACAGAGTCAGTGGAGGCGTTGGCCTGATGAATGAGGTAGGTGTGCTCCATGTACTCGGTCAGACGCTGCAGAAAGCTCAGCGGCTCGTTGAAGATCACGGGCATGGCGATCTTGGACAGTTCCTGAAAGCGGAGGGGATTAGAGCCCACAAGGACACTGTACATGTGGCGCTGACGGAGCTACTGCATAGTGCAAACGCCGCTGCTTTGTCATCTACTTCTAATCTGAGGATTACACATTTATTCACCATACTGAAAGATTCTGTACATTAGTTACAGTACGCACACTCTGTTATGTGTGTGCGTGGAATAGGGTATGAACAAACCATTAGCACCATTTAATTGAGGCTTAGAGGATAAACTGTGATTAGGAAGGCTTATCAAGTCCAGACAGGAAGTCGAGAGGGTATTGTGATCCTTTCAGGAACCCAGGAGATCTGTACTAAATGACCTCACTTGGCTACAGGTTCAACACAAAGTCCATTCCTAATTTATCACACTTAGGAAACGTCAGACGGCGGGGGGTGGCTCATTATTCTAGGTCATTATTCGAGGTATTCGAGGTCAGCACTTGTTATTTCCCCTGAACACAGCAAATGTGAGCAATAAGAGCAAAGTTGGACGGGCGTAGGGAGGGAAGCGGTTTAGGGAAGGCCTTGTTGTTCTCACCATGCCAATGCATTTCTTAAGGATACTCCAGATGCTGATGTCATTCCTGGAGAACATTGGAGCCGGCAGAGCAGTTCTGTAGGGACCGTAGTGAGAGAAACACACAAGCGTCAGCGCTGATAAATGGTCAATGGACAAGTGCTTTTATCATAAATCAACAAAATACACATTTGTGAGTGTTAACTGCTGGTTTGTTAGCTAGCTTGTTAAAATGTGGGCTAAATGCTTTAAGCCAGATGATCAATAAAATAATAAATTAGAACAGCTAATATTTTGTATTTTCTTTATTAATTTCTAAACTTGATTTTCTGATTGAATCTATACATACATTTGTCTAACCTTTTATTGTTTTAATATGTACTATTAAGTAATATTACACCTGTTCATGGGCGGGGGATTGGGGGGGGAAGGCAAGGATTCACTTCCTTTTGCAGGCCATAGGTCAATACAGTTGAGAGTCAATGCTAAATATAGCACAACTCATCACGTGTTTCTAATTATATTGTCTGTGGCTAGTGGCTAGTGAAGGGCACAATGTCAAGGAGGCAAACTATTTCACTCCAGTGAAGTGTTGACCGGACCCCATTTCCTCCAACACTTTGCTGTACACAGCACCAAAGCTCTTGTACTCTGAGAAGACAGCTACACACACTGAATCAATGTCTTAATGACAGTTGTGGGGCTACGGTCTAAAGCTTAAGTAGATCCCATAGCTTCACCAATCGTTTGCAAACAGGGTTACCTGATACCTGTGAGACAATGAGCTATCAATATGCAATGCAAAAGCATTGAGCAAAGACCGCATTACTTTGTAGCTGTCAAGACATCTACGGATGCAATCTCAACAAACGTTTATTTTTTTACCACTATGGGCATTTTGTTGATACTTTTGGGTCTGTAGTAAAGTGTCCACTACTACCATTTTCACTACTCTTCAATGATTCGTCTCTCTCTGGATTTTATCATTAAACTTTCAATCTGAATATTATTTAATTTACAGGGATGGGTTACATCCTGACAGTAACAGTGAAACATGTTGCCATTAACTGCCTTGCTTTGGGATGATAATGTAGACTCACACAACCCACCATCCGCAAGGTCTGTCTCTCACTCATGGCTTGTGTATACTACAGGTATCCGTTCTGATAAGGCAGGGAAAGAGGCCATGCCTTTAAACAACGACACTCAACAGGCACATCCACAGGAAAAAAGTGGACAAAGAGCCTTGGTGAATGACAAGAGTACTACCGTATAAACAGACACCTCATGAATCTTTGATGGACATGCTCACACACATACGTGGATAAAGATAAAGAGAGATGGAGAAACAACAACAAACACGCGCACGCAACCCAACACAGAACCGGTCACCCTGCCTACATTCCTTCCCCAAACGTTCAATTATTCAGCCACTTGTTGGATTAGGATAGAACATGTCAGCCCGGCTTCAACAACCACAAGTCCAACAGAAGAACTATCCTCATCTTCTACCAAGTATCCCACGGTGGTTTATTGGCCACTGGTTGCCCGGGGATGTAGGTGAAGGCAGAGGAGAAAAACAGGTGCCTTTTCTCTAGGGACGAGCTGCTCAAACAAAAACACCTGAATGCAAAAACAGGCGGGCGTGGGGCTGCTACAGTGTCCCATTACAGCTAGCGTAGTGTGCCCATGCACGGCAGGCACGCGGCCCAACGATGTGTCGTTAGCATGCACGTGTGATGCTACAATTATCTCCAACAGAATGGAGCTGTGGCGGTGCCATCTGCTGCATGGAAGATATGACCCAGCCAACATTAAAAACACACACAGCACAGCCAGACGGCTCAATGGGAGAGCGAGAGCAGGAGAGAGAGAGAGAGAGCGCAAAAGTAAAAAAACAAGCCTGACTTCAGATCTGGAGCATGTCCCACCTGTGCTTCTTGACTCCGTTGCACTGAGCGGGCGGGTTGCCATGGTTTCCCTCCCCAGACATTCCGGCGGGCCTCGAGGGGGCGCCGGGACAACGCAGGCTGCTTGAAAGGGGGGTGTCGTCGTTGCCCTCGTCCTCGTCGCACGAGTGGCTGGCCACGGACAGGAAGCCACTCACAGAGAGCTCCGACTCCGACTCTGCAGGGTGAGCGATGGGGGTGGTGGTGGTGGTGGGGATGGGGGGGGGGGCAAGTGGGGTGGGGGTAGGGCAAGTTAGCAGGTCATCATAAACGGCAAGCTTCACTCATGGCCGAAGTTCAGCGGAAGAACCTGCTCTGTACAATAGATACTACAGTCCTGCCAGTACAGCTCTCTCTGTGTCCCTCCCCCTCTCTCTCTCTCTCTTTCTCTCTCCCTCCTCACCTACCAGCCCTGCCCCACCTGGGATGCCGTTCCAATGAGAGGCCAGGAAGAGGATTCATTTCTGACAGCAATCCTCCTCCCCCCCCCATACCTGAACGCTGTCAGGGACAACACAGGTACTGCATTCCGTCCGGGGCGACAGTGGCGTGTGTGCGGAGAGCTTGGATGGCTTAAAGAGAAACTCAGCATTAAATAACAAGCCCTAACAATGTCTACAAATGCCACATACATTTTTACAAGTCTAAAAAAAAAAAGACACAACATTTTGATTCAACACGGCTGACATAGTTAGCCATCTCCTGTCTGGGCGTGTTTAACTTGTTTCGACCATGTGTAACTGCCTGACACTCCTATTCATTTTGTCTTACTGCTAAATGATAACTTCCTTTTCAGTGTATGTGATTAGGTGCAGCACAGCTACACCCACATCCAACCTGAACATAGGTCTGATCAGCCAAATAAACTTGAAACACCTGTCTGGGTGTACAGGCCCTGGCGGTGGACATAACATTGGTTCGATAACACAGTGAATAGAAGAACCTTGTGTGCTTAGGCTCACATGGCACAGTGTGTGCCTCGGTGTTGGTGAATAATGCAGTGACCCCCTGAGAAGCAGACATTTCTCTTAAATGCACCTACATATTGTAAAGATATGTCAACAAGCGCTACAGCAGCACAGTACAGCACACTGAAGAAACATGTGCATTTGAATACACTATTCAGCACCAGGCTTGCATTCACTATAGTAAGGTTAACTTAAGACAGACAAAAAAAATTATATATATATATACATACACACACACACACACACACACAGTATCTCACAAAAGTGAGTACACCCCTCATATATTTGAAAATATGTGAGCATATCTTTTTATGTGACTAAAATGAAGAAATTACACTTTTCTGCAATGTATTAATTGTACAGCTTGTAGAACAGTGTACATTTGCTGTCCCCTCAAAATAACACAACACACAGCCATTAATGTCTAAACCACTGGCAACAAAAATGAGTACACCTCTAAGTGAAAATGTCCAAACTGAGCCCACTTAGCCAATTTCCCTCCCTGGTGCCATGTGACTCGTAAGTATTACAAAGTTTCAGGTGTGAATGGGGAGCAGTTGTGTTAAATTTGGTGTTATCGCTCTCACACTCCCTCATACTGGTCACTGGAAGTTAAACATGGCACCTCATGGTAA
>JAODOY010077065.1:0-15608 GCA_025399855.1 Forbesichthys papilliferus
GCTGTGAAGTTGACACTTCCTATCATAGCCCAGGCGTTGTATTGTTCTTCTGTAAAAGATTTTGCTGAAATTCCTCTCCAATTCACATTGCGTAATCTAAAGAAGCCATTATGTTGCTAACATTTGACCTGCTGCTGAGATTACCCATAAATCCCCTTCTCTGTGGCAGTTATACCTGGCTCAAAGGAAAAATCTGCGTTGACTGGTTCAATTTATGGTTCTTTAATCGGCTACTAGTGTTTTGTGCTGGAGACAGACAATGGTTCTATAGTCAGATACATTAAACATCCGAATACGAAAGTGTGGGGATGCGTTGCATTATTCTCCCGCCGTGTTTCAATCAGGTAGAAGTTCTATAGACCGGGCAGCTCAATGGCTAGAAAGGAACTGTCGAGTTTGGGGTAAACTCTCTACCAAGAGGTCACAATGAAACTACTCACATTTGTTCAGAATTATTTTTTACTGTAACACAGATTATAACACCTGTAATAAAATATTTGTTTTAAATAAAATGTAAATACAGTTGCTATTAAACTGGAGAGCAAACCATTGTACTTTAGTCTAAGGACCTGAAAACCAGTATGCAGTAATACATTGCATCTTTGATGATTATCCGTCTTGTTCTGTAATACACTCCTTAGTTAATAAGTGATAACGTCGATACCCAGGGTTATTCACTTTATCCTCACTGTTTTGTGTGTGTGTGTGTGTGTGTGTGTGTGTGTGTGCGCATCATACTATGACAATATGGATTATATTTTAGGACTGTCAGTATTAAATCACGACTCGTGATTCAATTTGCGATGCAAATTCCAAATGTAATGCTTTATGTAGGATATGCCACCTTTATTAAATGTATTTTATTTATGGATTTTAATGGGCAAAATATACAAGTATAACAGTCTATGAGGCCTGTATTTTTTATTATTTCTGTATATATATTTCTAAACATTAAATAATGTTATAATATCATACAATGGCCAGTCATTTTAAAATAGCTTCTGCAGTCACAAAAAAATAATTCTACAGCATGAAACAGAAATCAGGGAATAATACTCTTATTTTGGTTTATTTTTAAAAATGTACAGCTGTTTATTTCCAAAGGCAGAAATCCGTTTCTCTACATTTTTGTCAGTTGTTCATATGTTAAAGGCAAAACAAACAGACATATGTGATCATGGGGCCTGTCCTCATTTGAGCATTGCTCTGCAGATCAATTTAAAAGCAGACATCCGTGGGATGGAAATGACTGGAAATGGTTTAGAAAATTAGAAGCAGACCCGAATAGGAGCTGAAACACAAAGGCAAAATGATTCCTGCCATACTTACCTTCGGACTGACTGACTACAGAGTGACAGGCAGTCAGAGGCACACAAACTTGCTGATTGTTTAAAAATTAGGATCAATGGTGTGTTACAGCAAAAGTAGGAGACAGATCTGACTAAAGATCGAGTGTGTGTGTGTGTGTGTGTGTGTGTGTGCGTGTGCATGTGCATGTGTGTGCATGCGGGCGTGCACGTGTGTATGTGTGTATATATGCATTTGCAACACAGTATGTTGAAAGATTTGAAAAATATAGAAATAATTATTTTGTTAGCATCATCATGGTAGTTTGGTTAAGGAATATTGAATGCTTAATTTGAACTAGTTTCTTTGAATGTTTGTAATTAAGGAATAATAGATTTGCCCAACGTTGAGTGTAATGTGGACGTGGATTAAAATAAAACTGTCCTTTTATATGAACAGAGCGAAAAGATAAAATCCTTAAACAGTAATGGATATTTTGAATGTACACAGGAAGACACACACACAAACATGCACACATGAACACACACACGTAGTCCAGTGAAATTATTATTTTCCCACAGGAAAAATAAATGTCAAATTGTGACACAGCCACTCCCCTTGTAAATGTTTTGGATTGTGTTTATAAGGATGTTTTACTTCACTTTAATACCTTAGTCAGCATTTTTAAAACATGAGAGAAAAATGTTGTAACAAAATAATGATAAAACATTTTAAATATATCTTTACAGTAAGTTTATTTGCTTGGAAACAATTATAATAGTTTACATGCTCAAGAGAAAATGTGTTCAGAGACTTTTAGACTGAAACAAATTAATGGAATCTGATGCTTTTGGCTTTACTAATATCTCAAAACCCTTTTCCACCGACGCAAACCTACTAGTAGTGCTGGTGAACCTATTGTAATGAGAGACCAGCGTTGAAACACAGTGCTGATAAATACGTATTATTTAATGAATAATGTCAGAGGAGGTTGACTTCACCTCAATTCAATTACTGTATAGATTTCAAATGTTAGAACTGGGTTTGTATTTGACCACCCAAAAACAAAGTGTATGTGTGTGTGTGCACGTGTGTGTGTGAGTGTATGTGAGTGAGTGAGTGTGTGTGCACGTGTATGAAATTAGAGCTAGCAAGCGTCGACTCAGGTAACAGGACTTCAAACTTTAGTTGGAACATACGCAAGCACACGCACGCACACAAAATAATAATATTGAAAAAGAAGATTCCTATATGAGCAGAATGTGATTATTTATTCAGTCGTCTGTTTTGAGCCAAGATCGTTAAGAGTCCAAAGATCTGTAACAAGGCTGTCAGTTCAAATGGTTAAGGGAGCCAATACTGCAAAAATACACTTCACTGTCCAGTGGAATGTTGACAGTTGAATTGAGACATCTTGTTCCAGTGTGTGTTAAGTCTATTCGACATTTAACAGAAAATGTTTTTATTCCTTTTAATAATAGAAAAATATTTAATGATGTTGTTTTTTTAGTGCGTTGCACCTTACGTTATCACATTATTAATAATTATTGTTGCTCTTCTGCAGAAGGATGCATGTGTGCTTGCTGCTCGGCTGCCTGGCTCTCATCTCTACCAGCTGCTTCCTGGTCTCCAGCCACATGATTCCAGAGGATGATGGGCTCTACACCAATAAGAACACTTCTCCTAACCCTTTGTCTGCAAGACAGTTTATAGATTCGCCATCCATTGTCATTGTAGGTGGGTGCGCATTGCTTTGGAAACTATGAATTGACGTTTACAGTACTGGTTCACATGTTTCCTGTCCTTAAAGAATGTTGACATTTGTGTTCATACTGATGTCCGCATCTGTATGTGTGCTGACATCTGTATGGTAATGATATGCACATTTTTGACACAATCATTTTCAGAGTTACCTAAAGAAAGGAAGAATAAAAAGTCAAAGAAACAAAAAAAGGTACCCCTAACTCAAACACACACACACACACACACACACACACACACACACACACAAATAAATCAATTATGATGAATGCATTTTTATCCTAATCATCTTTTATGTTTTGTTTTTATCCTAATCATCATTCACAATAATAAAACGAAGGCACCATTATTGTAAAGTGTTACCAAGAATACTAATGACAATATATTCAAAAACTCGTGTCAAATGTATGCTAGATTTATTTGAATTTGACCAACTTTATCATAATAAATGGTATAAATGGTCTACAGTATGTTGTTGATAACAGCATAATCAATAATGTGACTACTGCATCTACCTGTCTGTCTATCTGATACAGCAGAACAAGCTCGGCGTAAAGAAGAAACAGCCCCTTCCCCCTCCTAACTGTGTTTCTCTGTGGGGAAGCTGTAAATCTCCTGAGACCGTCTGCTGTGATCACTGTGCCTTCTGCCAGTGTCGGCTCTTCAAAACCGTCTGCTTCTGCCGCATGGGAAACCCTGGCTGCTGAACACACACTGTAGCAGCACAACCAGTGCTATAACCAATAGCACCCATGCACCCAACTACACACACACACATTGTGTTTTTATCTTGATTCAACAAATGTGTAATTTACATCAACAAGAAGATGATATTAATGACCAACTGGTGTCTGTATGTGAAGAGAGAAAACAACAACAATGGATTGTTTTTATTACTTGTATTGACATTGGTGTTGACATTGACAAAACATCATGTTTTCAGTACTATTCAGGAGTTGCAGGAGTTCTTTATCCTTGGGGCATGGTTTTTACATTTGTCAGCTCTGGACTTTCTTTTCACCTCGAATGAACAATACATTTCTGCCCCCTCCATCAGAGCCTTGTTGTTTCCAGCAGTTAAGGGAAATACATTTTCTCCAAAACAACAATCTTTTTGCTATAGTAATTTCTTCTTATATGCAACTATTGCTTCTGAGGAAAGGGACCAAGATTTGATGAGATCATTCAGTGGAATAATATATCAATATAGTTGAATAACTACGTGTTTTTGGAACATGTCAAGACAGTGTGGTTGCACCTTGTTACAGGAAAGATAGTATCCATGACTGTGAAGTTTGTCAGCGATCTTCTATGAGAAGATTGCCTTGAAGATATAGATATTATTTTAGAGGAAACATTAACAAATGTAAATATCCTAAAATATATATACACACTAAATTACAACACCATTGGAAATAAATAAATGCACTTTTTAAAAACCAAAATATTAAATAATAATAAAAACGTGTGAAATGTGATAATTGCATCACATGACTCCTAAACAGCATTTTATATAAGGGGTTTGAGAACGGTCTGAGAACCACTGTGATTCTGAGCTAGACAGTTTCATTTGCGAAGTCAAAGGTTGTATGTTAGAATTAATGATTTACGTAAAAAATATATACATAATAATATTTGCATCTAAATTATTTTTTTATTGTTCACAAAACTAATACAAGCTACAGTATAGTTTCATAAGGGAAGATGTGCAGAGACCATCACTTTATCACAAGGTGAGCAAAAAGATTAGCTCTGATGGTTTAGAGTCCCACTTCATAATTCTGTAGAAGAGACATTAGAGAGACAGACCAGATCACTCAGGAAATCTCTTTTCAATGTGATAGCGAAACAGCAGAATCAGAAACAACAGCACCCTTGTGGGGTTTACTTTCAAACAAGCATTTTCAATTATACTAGATCTTAAAATATTCTGCATGTATTGTAGATTCATTGGGCTCTCAATTACTTTCTGGTTTCTTAACGGTTTGAATAGAGTTGTCAGACTGACATGCAGAGTGACAGAGGATCTTGCTAAATGGTTTTTGCCATGCTAATCATCATATGATTACATTAAGAACAAGGGGTCTTGGACTCATGCCCACTACACATAGAACTTAGTCTTATTGGTAAACATACATTTAACTAAAACAATTTCAGGCTGCTGATTACTGGACTTTATTTTATGAAGGTTTTAAAATTGAGTATTGTATACATGTTAAGAAAATAATTCTGACATGAAAAACATTCTGGGATTATCTATTAAAATGTGGTGTACATGGCAGATGTTTGTAAAATGTGTCAAGTTTTTTAAAACCACATTTTGGGCAGAGAATCATTATACAATCTCAGATTAAATGGAATAACTTTCAAGCAGATGTGTATTGCACTGTATAGTTGGATTCATTTAATAAAATATTGTGCATACATGTGCACACATGCCCCCCATGTAACTATCAAGAGTGCAGAGACCCTCATGGTTTATGGATGCCTGAGGTACAATATTCTAGGCCAAGGCTGGGATAGTGTTGTGTAACACCACTTTGTTTGTGTTCCCATTTACAGAGATATGGCTGTGTAGAAACAATGGCTTATTTTGCTTCAGTCTAAACCACAGTGGTTAAGATCAGTCAGTGTCATACTTAGTGTGGACACTAACCGATCACATGCCAAATATTTTCCCACATGGTCCTGTGTAACAACCAACCCATCTGACGCATCAGGTTAATATTAACTAATAATTATTGACAATTCTTTCAGTAATTCCGTTTTTTTATGGCTTTTACCTAGTTTTTCATTGTTTCTTATTTCTTTTTGTTTAATTGCATTTCTTCCCTTCATCCTTTGTTCAAATGTTTTTAACTGTAAAGCACATTGAGTTGCACATTGTGTATGAAAGGTGCTATACAAATAAAGTTTATTATTATAATTATTAATCAGTCCATCCAATAGCATCCGCAGTACACATCCGCAGCAGAGAGAACATTATGTCATTTTACTTATCTGACAAGCAGCATCATTCTTGTCTATAGACATGGGGTGGCAAAAAATGACAATACGTAATATTTTCAAGTTGTGAAGGCCCTTATCTAGTCTATATAAACATTTTGCCTGCATTACCATTTGAACTTTCTATTTTTAGAGTAAGGCTATAGCCAGCTATTGCAAGCTAAATGTATGCTAATATAATTTTTGTCAAATTCACCAAATATCTCCTTGCATTTCGCTAGTTTACCGTTCTCTGTGCTTGTTTAAAAATGAATCTGACTTGAATGAATTGAATGAATCTGAACAAAAACTGTGGTGAACACAGCTATGCTTCACAATGCGTTTCAGTGTGTGAGGCGGTGCTGCGGAGGAATATTGTTTTGATTAGAGCTCTAAGTTAGCAAGCGTTTGCAAGAATAACTAACCCTGCTTTTATTTCAAGTATAAAAACATATATCAATTGTTGTATTTGCTATATTCCTATATTGGCCTTTGGATTATTTGAGTTTCACTTATAGGATGATCGTCCATTAAAAAATATGTAACCTCAGATGGACCAAATAGCCTTTCAATTAATAAAAAAGCAATAGCAATTAAAAGCACATTATTTAAAAAAAAAAGATTTCATGTTTTTTTTTTTCATAAAAAACAGATACATGTTGCATTTACTGGAGTTCACCCAGCATTCCCAATACACCCATGATCTCTGCGTTGTGCAAAAATGTGGTTTCAATTGTCATGTCATTCAAGAGTGTTTTGGGGGTTTGATTATAACCAGAAACAGTATACTGTAAGACATTTTGTTTTGATAAATTATTGTACTTTTGCTGAGTGTGATAATAGACACACAAACATGCTGACTAAAACTAGTTTTTCCAATGCATGTTGCAGACAACATCTTGATCTCCGGTATTACTAGATAGATTGCATCCGTGGTGTTTTATCTCAATCACTAAAAACACCACGCTGATTGATGCCTTTTTTTTAAATCAATGCTATAAAATCTTTCCAAAATGTTGCCAGGGGTGGATAACTATTCCGACAGCCTGTTGATGTGAGGTAGTCGACACTATAGGAGTCTTACTCCTATGCTTACTCCTTGACTAAAATATGTAGGAGTCCTAAAGTTTACAATGTTTGTGGAATACAGACACAAATATGTAAAAACAAATTAAACAGCTGTTTTCATAGTTAAACACACATTGTTAAGCGATAAAGTATGCCTGGTATAATAATAATAATAATAATAATAATAATAATAATAATAGTAATAATAGTAATATTAATAAATTACATTTCCGAGAGCCTTTCAAGTTACCCAAGGACACTGTACAACAAAGTCCAACAAAAAGCATGAATTACATAAAAAACCAGAGCTAAATTAAAACCTGGCTAAGCCACGGTAAAGGCTAGCCTGAACAGATGACTAAAGAGTCAAAATGATTATAGAGTCTGAGTTGCGGGTTTCAGCATGGAGTGTTCCACAGTTTAGGAGCAGCAACACTGAAAGCTTGGTCCCCAGTAGTACAGAGTCTTGATTTTGGGACAGTGAGCAGACCTGATTTTGAATAGCGGAGACTACGCAATGAAGTGTGTGAGTGAACTGTCGTATGACCTGCCATGTCTTATGTTTTTATCTAATGGTTCCCAAACAATTGTCACTCAGCCAAATGGTACTGCAGGTGAAAGAAAAAAAGAAGCATGTGACGAGGAATTACTGTAGTAGTATTATTATTATTAATGTTGTAAAAATATCAAATATTTAAAAATATCAAATAATTGTATAAATTGTACACTTAATCCAATTGAGTTCCAGTGGGAATGCTGTCTTGCCCCCTGAACATGTTTTTAATGTGCTGACCTAACCAGAAGAGGAATGCTATTGTGTTTTAAGATTAATATCAACATGTGCTGTTTCCCTAATGAGAGGTCAGGTATAACATTTTACGAGGCAGTGTAAACCTTTCCAGGCCTGTACACCATTACAGAACTTGTAACTGATAATGAGATGGTCAAGGTGCCGTCCTTTGTTGCATGTCCAATGGTTTTTCTATACACGACTTTCCTTTGAAATGTTCATGCAACACACTTATTAGGTAAACCCTGACACTATTGTTTACTTTAACATTATATGATAGATATTTGGCCTTGTTACTTGTTCCAGACATTACAACCCTGAGACGCTGGAATGCATTAAGCAACATTTTTAAGATAAAATTATTTACAGTTTCTTGATTGCTTAGACACAATTCCTGGAACAAATCACAATTTCTCAAATATTCACACACAATTATTAACGCCTATGCCACAATTAATTAAAAATAAAAGGCGCATATAAATAAAATATTATTATTATTATTATTATTATTATAACAACTCACACACAATGGTCCAAAGCTTTAACCTCTGGGTCTGATTTTAACTTTGCCCTCAGACAACACACAAGCTGACAATAACACAGATATACATGACTGTTGTTACATCACTGAAAAGATTAATTCAAAACACTGCTACCAAAATGTTTAGAATTGAGAGAAAAACATTTGAAACTTTTACAGTAGTGGGGGTAAATTATGGGAAGCTAAAGCTCATTAAGTTAAGTCATTATTGGGAAAAAATGTATTAAGATAATAAAATACATGTATAAAACAAATAAACCACAAACATTCTTAATTATTGCACATATTAATACTTAATGTATTTTATTTAAGTTAACTAAAACAAACAAACGGGGGATTCCTCTTTTAGTGCATTCCAAAGTTCTCCATATCTGCCTCTAATTGAGTTGGTTATTAACTTGGCATTATAGCTCTATTAAATGTTTTAATGGGATAATTTTGAAAAATAAGAAAGCTGAAAATTGACATAAGCATATTGTATATTATTTTGTACTGCAATACTTGGAAGAAATGTGGAAGTAGTGAAGAATTTAAACTAATGCTGTGAATAAAACAGACAACACATCAGCACCGTATCTCCCTCCCAGCTGGCATTTGAGTGTCTAGTGAAGCAGGAGGTTGTCTGAGGAGGACTACTTTCACTGCGACTTGGATGAGAGGCAGTTCATGTAATATAAGGATGGACAGTCTCTGCTTAAAGGTGAAGTCAGTGATTTTAAGAACTGTCAAATTCTGTGAATATCTAGTCACTGCCCATTAGCTGTGCATGCTAAAAAAATAATGCCGTGTTGCTTTTATTTGTAAATTAGTCAAATTACCCAGTCACCGGAATAATATTTAACTTGGATAAGCAACCTAAATGTTAGTTTAGTTGACGTGCAAATTAACACCTAGTGGTGGGTTTGCTATTGGAACAAATTAAGTTAACTTTCTCTGCTATAAATACAAAGAATAAACATGTATAAGAATTGTAAGCATTGACCAAAAGACAGTAGCAATAAGGTTTTATTCACATGATCATTTTCAACCAAGGAAAACATTTGAATCCCTAAAACCCCAATCCAATTAAACTGGGCATTAACAATTACTACCGTTAACCCGAAATGTGCCATTAGAGCCAAGGAACACATTGTAGATTAAACTCCTGTATCTTCACTTGAATCACAAGAGAAAATGCACAAGAAAAATGCTTACTGTAATTCCAGATTATTTACAAGGGGACAAGTCTGATTAGTGACACAGTACTGGTTAAGAACATGCTTTAAATCAACAGTGCTCATAATAATTAGATCAAGGTCTGTACCTGAAACCCTTTTCACAAGTAAACAAAAAAAAAAAGGAATAATTCCACTGGATGTTTTCCCTTGTTAAATTAAAGACATTGTAGTAGTAAAAGCCACTTTGTGTTGGGCACGCACACTGAGATACGGTTTCATTTATAATTCCACAATTAAAACGTGGGAATGATGTTCCAACAAGCAGATCTGCATAAGACATGAGAAAGGAGCCAGGTGGGGAAAAGTGCTTACATCACACCAAGATAGAACATTTGTCATGGCAACAAATACTGGAACAACTGCAGGGATCAGTTTGATAGCCTGGCTGACAACACATGCACTTTGCCTCTCTGATATGAGGGGATGTTTAAAGTGGGGGAACTTGACACAGGTTCTAACAGTAGACCATGTTAACCATGGTCGGTTTTAAACGCATTTAGGTCATGGAAGTTTTAGACTCATAAAAGAATATTATTTTAAAATATTCGTCTATGATGAGTTCAGTTTTCCAATAAAAACAAAAAAAGAAACACAGGCACCCTCTGGGTGGTCTCAGTAGCGGTAGTGGTCCGGTTTGAAGGGTCCGTTCAGTGGCAGGCCGAGGTACTTGGCCTGTTTCTCTGTCAGCTTGGTCAACTTCACGCCGAGCTTATCCAAGTGAGCTGCTGCTACTTCCTCGTCCAGCTAGAGGGACGAGACAGACCAGATGAGCGTTAAACAGTCATAACCCGTGTTATGGTCAAATGCTTGCCGTGGTTATCGCTTACCTTCTTAGGCAAGAAGTAAACTCCCAGAGGATATTTGGATGTGTTGGTCCACAACTCAATCTGGGCCAGCACCTGCACATACACAGTGATTGGTACAGAATAGCACACAAAGAATCAAACATGTGCATGCACGCATACACACCACACAGTACCTGGTTAGTGAAAGAGTTGCTCATGACAAATGACGGGTGTCCCATGGCACAGCCCAGATTCACCAGTCTGCCTTCTGCTAGGACAATGATGTGACGGCCATTCTTCATCTTGTAACGGTCCACCTGAGACAGAATAGAGGATTGCATTAGAAAGCAGATGACGACTTTAACTCCACCAATAGGCGCACAGCCTCGGGCCAGCTGTGACAAGCGTGCAAAGCTGGTGACATCAATATTTGTCTTAAACGAAGCTTGAACAGACGCCGTCCCGACAGAACCTGCCTTAGCCGAGCTCATCCAATACACTTCTGTCCACAGTGGAACACAAAATCAGCAACCGCAGCTAGAAATCACTACAGCTTCAGGAGCCAATAATGCAAATACATTCTCCTAGAATACATTTTGAAGACTTTGTTCTGTTCAACTCAATGTTAGTGATGCACAGCAAACTCTTTACCACCCCACCCATAGGCAAGCCTAATATTCTGTTTTCACCAGACAATATTAATGGTATAATAAATGTGTCCCCATAAGGCAAATACCACCGCTATGCGACAAGGGGCGTGTAGGTACCTGTGGTTTGATGTTGACCTTGGCAGCAGCGTTGGCATTGAGCCAGTTCATATCGATCTCACAGTCAAAATGTCCGATGTTGCACACAATAGAGTCATCCTTCATGTTCTCAAAGTGGCTGCACAGAACACACACACACGATAATTGCACTGGCAGCCCTAGGAATAAACTCTGTGTGTGTGTATTTATATACACACATACTGGCCAAGGATGATGTCTTCACAGCCAGTTGTTGTGACAAAGATGTTGCCCTCTTTACTCGCCTCATCCATAGTAGTCACCTCATAACCTGAGCAGTGAGCACACAAAGAAAATGGGACAATGTGCTTCATTGGCTATACTCCATTCAAATCGAGACTTGGTTCTTCCAAGGTGAACTTCACGGCTACGTTCAGACTGCAGTCCTTGGTGCTCCATTATGAATGCTCAAAACAGATATGTTTGGTTTTGCTGTTCTGTTAAATGTGGCCCGTATCAGATTCTAGGGTGAACTGGTCACGGGTCTGAATTGCCCTGTATGCGCAAACGATTACTAGCTACTGAAGCCTGTTAAACATTCACATGAGTAATTTCTCTGCCGGGCATTACGCACATTGCCCGCAGACCACAAGGGTTTCTTATCATTTGTTGTATATGTCTGCTTCTACAATGTAGGCTACTGTATTTCTATTGCACCGTTTGCTCCAAGAGGCAGCAGATCTACACCTCCTGTGCGGGGTCCAAACACTCATTAACTAACATGGGGCAGGACGATGATCGGCTCCGCATAGCATTGTGTGCAATGGTCTTACACCTCGTTCACTGTCCACCCAGTGAACATCCATCTTCCATAGTTACTGTGTGTTCACTTGAGAGTAGGACTACAACTTCTCCTATGCAGAACTGTAACAAATGTGGACCAACAATGGCCATGAGTGAGCCTGACTATGCTAGCGAGGGCGAGTCACACAGTGAATGTCTATATAGAGTGACGTCAAAGTGGCATCAATTCTTATTGGACTGTTCAGACTGAGATCGCATTTAAAATAATCAGATATGTATCCAATTTAGTAGCACATATGAAAGTGGCCCTAATCTAATTAGAAACAATAATATTCCATGAGATTTGTGCTGTTCACACTGCTGTGGGGAAATGTTTTTGATTTTTAAAGTGATATGGGCCAGATTTGTGTGCAGTCTGAACATAGCCTTTGGCTGCTTTTTAATGAGTATACTGACCCTCCATGGCAGCCTGCAAGGCGTTGATGGGGTCAACCTCCGTCACGATGACGCGGGCGCCAAACCCACGCAGTGCCTGAACGCAGCCCTTCCCCACGTCCCCATAGCCTGCTACCACAGCAACCTTCCCGGCAATCATGACGTCCGTGGCTCGCTTGATGCCGTCAATCAAACTCTCTCTGCAGCCGTAGAGGTTGTCAAACTTACTCTGGAGATGGACCAAGATGAAATGTGTGTCAGCTGTATGCACTTTACCATGTAGAACTACTTGACAGTCCTTTCAATAGCTTCAGTTATTTTGTATATTGTAATGCACCAACTTCACCAAATCAAATCTAAAAAATGTATTTATTTTACTTTGCTAACTGAAAAAGCCAGGATAGTTTAATTAACCAACACACTGCTTCATTACCTTAGTAACGGAGTCATTGACATTAATGGCAGGGATCTTCAGCTCTCCTTTCTTCAACATCTTGTAGAGGTTGTGAACACCTGTGGTTGTCTCTTCAGACACGCCTTTAATACCTATAAAACAGATTACCTATAAGACAGTTTGTTCAACTATGTTGTTAATGTGGCCTGTATAGGGCTTTCAAAATCTCAGTTAGTCTGATCGTTCCACTGCCACCTTATGTTTTGGGGTAAACACAGCATTTATGGCATCCTGCCTGTTGGATCTGAGAATAAATTATGTTGGAGCACTGCTCCCACCTAGTGGCACTGTTTGAGTAGTACTATACACACTAAGGGTGTAAAGGTTCACCAAATCCACGGTCAATTTATATTTCGTTTTTTTAGCAACAGTTCGGTTTATATCGAGGATTTCTTTTTTTGCGGTATATGGGAGTTTTTTCTGGCCTTGATTACGTTCGTTCTGTAGAATATACTTTTATTCTATACTTTCTGCCACTAGATGGCCCACCAGCACCACCTTCTCAGCCAAACAAGAAAGCGTTTGTATCATGGTTTCAGAACCATTAAATCGAGAACACTTCCATTATTTCTTTCTTGGCTAAATGCAAACTTGTGAATTAGAATAGTACTTGGCAGTGAATGATTACATTTCACAAGAACAAAAAATAATGCATATTTAGAAACAGCCAGAATGTATGAACTTTCCAAAATGTAGTATAAAGCCTTCCCAGAAGCGTGGAGGCTGTTACAGCAACTCAATATAAACAACAGGTGTGTGTGGTGTGTACCCCCTCACCGGCCAGAAGTTTAGGGTATTTGGTATGAACCAGGTTGGTGAGATCTCCACCATCATCCAGAATCATGTTGAGAGGCTGACCGTCTTTGAAGTAGAGAGTCTGATCTATGCACCAGAGGTACTCCTCATCTGTCTCGCCCTTCCACGCATACACTGCACACAGTCAGTCAGTTCAACAGCAGCGCCGCAATGCAGCAAGCTACGACTATTACAGATTATCACACAGTAGGCCTACCTGGAATCCCAGCCTTGGCAATAGCAGATGCTGCATGGTCCTGAGTGGAGAATATGTTACAGCTAGACCACTGGACCTGATGGTTGGGAGAGACCAACAGTACAGAGGTTTAATGGGTCTGACACTGCTGGTAGGAGTGAACAGCAGCTGCACAGCAGCTGTCACTTGACTCCCTTGCCCTTTCAATAAGCATGTCATGTTTTATTTTGTTTCTTTTGTATACATTTCCCAGATCTTTTTGTTTGGGTGCATCTTGTTTCTAGAGTATATATAATCATCATCATCAAGCAAGCTGTGCAATACTCCCAAAAGCTAAAAGCCAATTGGTTGGTTAATTAACTATTTGACTGGTCACTTTATAATGATTGAACTAAGTTCCCATAATCATCCCAGTGGTCGACTGACTGGTTAAATTGTTAACTGACCTCAGCCCCCAGGGCGATGAGGGTTTCTATTAGAACAGCGGTCTGCAGGGTCATGTGGAGACAGCCGGCAATGCGAGCACCCTTCAGTGGTTTGGAAGGACCATAGAGCTCCCTCATCTTCATCAGACCTGGCATTTCATTTTCAGCTATCTCTATCGCCTTACGACCCCACTCTGCCAAGCTAATGTCAGCTGAAAGACAAATAGCATTGAGACAAAGTTACTTAGACTAATCTGTAGTCTAAGTAATTTAAATATATTTCAGACGAAAAGAAAAGGACTGGATTTTTTGGGCCGTTACCGATTCATGATTCTCAGTCTGCAAAATCGGAGGATTCCAATTATATACACCGTTTACATACATTATTCATAAATGTAATATAATTTTTGGCTCCCGAAACGTTTTTATTCACCGTGAGTTCATTTGTCACTCCACCAGCAAGTCCTGCACCTATATGTAAACAGCGCAATCATGGCTAATAGATTTTGGTGGTCAAAAATTTGTTTTGTAAAGTAGAACAGATTTTTTAAAATTCATATAACTAATGAAATATGAATAAATGTAAGATGCATTTCTTTTATAAATTATTTTACAAAAATATTAAAAACTTTGAGTATATACATACAAGGAATATTCCTAATTACTAATTTCACAGTCGTTTAAACTAAAATGTTATTACAGTCTGAGTTTAATGATGTTGGCTTAAGATCGTTATTTTCACAGAGTGAATACATACATACATACATACATACGTGTATGTAAACATACTAGTGCTGGGACGATTAGTCGACGTAACTGACGTCACCAGTTACTAAATACGTCGATTTGCTAAATGTACTAATTATGCTCCGATCTGAAAGAATAGTGCCGTCAATGGACTATGAGAGGCAGCAATGAGGTGCGAACACGCTTATTAATCCCGAAACCAAAAGAAGACGACAAATGTGTGGCATGGTGTGTGTTTGTGTACCTACCCTAATACATCCAGTGATATGTCTGTAGCAGATTCATTTGGCCCGGTTTATAGCCCGTGATGCGGTAAATACCAGACGAGCAGCAGCTAGCAATGTTAGCGTTAGCACAGTCTGCTAGATGCAGCGCGTCACATGCTTTAACGAAAACATTGGATCCATTAAAGCGGGGAAAATTTGCGGAGCTGCTTTAGTTTCGGGCCACCATTGTACAACATGTGCAAACGCAAAGCATGCAGCTCAGCTCATCTGCTGTGTTCGAGCACTGTCACTGTCTTAAAGGAACACTAGCGGACGCTTCCATTTTCCTCTCGCACATAGACCAATCATGTTTACCCCCGCTGCCCC
>JAODOY010077096.1:0-10299 GCA_025399855.1 Forbesichthys papilliferus
ATATACAGTATATATGAAGCCTATATTGATATATTCGAGTTCCATCAGTTCTCGGGACACTTGGTCAAATGGGCTCATGCTGTTAGATAAATTTGCTTTATGAAGAATCATCTGTATTTGTTTTTTTTTTTTTCAGGCTGTGTGTGTGTGTGTGTGTGTGCGTGTGTGCGTGTGTGCGTGTGTGTGTGTGTGTGTGGGGCAGGCACGTTTACTTGTTTTTCAAAGAGATAATTAGCTTTGGCCCTTTTGTTACGTACTCATTAAAATTAATTCTAACTTTATTTTCATAACTCGTTAGTACTGTACAAACACAATAATATATCTCACAACTTTCTTATATCACTGTAATATAAATCTCTGCATGCAAACTAACTCAATTCTTTTTTGTTCTTTATTTAAAGCTGTTCAGGACAGATGGTGGGTAGGTGGGTTTTGTCAAATGCAAAGTAGGACTGCATGATTGGTGGAACGAAACGTGTATTCTGCAATGAAAGTGAAAAATCTGAGCGCGAACATCAACATAAACCATTACATTTTGATACAAAAGCGGTCAAACATGACCCAAAATCAACTCCACAAACATCTTTATTCTTTAGACCCATATGTTGAGAGTGTTCGCACCTTTACTGCACAGACATATATGTCTAAGATGCCATAAGATCTTAATGTACCTTTAATTCAAGTGTGAACATTATTACCATGGTGTAATATATATTAAGACATAATATCTGTAATTTCAGCCACCAACTTATTTGAGAGCAAAGTCAATGTGTCAATCTTTCTGACAGGTAAAGTGAATTGAACAGGCCTAACAGTGGCAACAACTCAGTTAAAAGGTCAGTCAAACAGAACTGGTGTCCCACAAATGGACCCAGTTCTGTTCTGTCCCCGAGTGTGAAAGTAGAAGAAAAGAAAATAGTTTTCCAGTTGATTGTATTGAGTCGCCTCCTACGGTCAGTAAGTGGTCAGACTTGCAAACCAAACTGTCTCATGTTAGCATCAAGACAGAATGTAGGCCAGTGGGGGGCCCACATGTCCGTCTGTCATCCATGTCAGCAGCTCTGGTAAAACTCAATTACATTTGTTGTGAAAATACATTTGTACCATTTTATAAAACCTGGAAGTGTAGCCTATTCAACAGAATTATTTGAGTAAACCGAAAGATCATGGGACAGCTAAACAGACTACATGTGTTTAAAGTTAATACACTTATGCTCTCTCTCTTTCTCGTGTGGTTGCATCCTCCTTATGGCTTTTGGCTAAGGTGCAGATGAACGTAGTTAATTTCATTGGCACCCACAGAGTTGTGTTTTTTACCAAGAGATAAAGGGGGACAAGGGGTTAATTCACTTGGAGAGTAGGAAAGTAGCTTTTAGATTCTAGTTCTTTTAGAGATTGTTGTATGGACCCAAACACCTGGAAGCAGAGAGCAGATCTTATTGGACATTTTTTACGTGTGGTGGTTAGAGTCGTGGGGGAATGCCTTCATGTTATACAAGTTTAATTGATGCATGGACCTGCTAAAACCTTTCAGGATGGAACAAAATGTATCCTACATTGGTTGCTAGAGGAGCCAATACTGTCTGGATCAAGGCTGGACATCACCCTGACCCAGCTCAAAACCTGGAGGACAGATTCATTAAAACAAGAACAATGACTGTAAAGAACCTGACAGAACTGGCAGGGAGTGGCTGAGACAAAGTCGAATCAGTCGCACAAAAACTGGAAATACGATCAATGTGGATTGTTGGCCAAATGTTGGAAAGGTTTAGGCAGACGATGTCAGAAGAGGAAACACAACTATTAAGAGACTGGACTACAGGATTTAAAAGTCAGATGGACACTGATCCTTTCCCAAAAATTATAGCCAGTTTGAACATAATGGAAGGGGAGCATAAATCAATTTTGCAATGATTGTCAGGGGGCCATCTTGGAGAGCGCTGTATAAACCATTGACCAAACGTGTAGGTGATTTAAAATGGAGAATACTACACAGCATTATTGCTGTCAAAGCATTTATATCTGTGTTTAAGCCAGTTGTGCAGAGTACTTTCCCCTTTTGTTTGGAAAGAGAGACAATATTTAATTGTTTTGCACATTGTATTGTTGTACAGTACACTTGGTTATTTGTTTTATATATTGACTTCTCTGTTTGGTTTATTTGAAGAGGTTTTTAGTAAGTGTTTTTATTCTTGGTATTGGTTATTCTAAGAAAGAAAAAAAAAGTAAATTGTTAAACTTTTTGATTTGACAGGCAAAACTGGCAATATACACTAGCAGAAAACAAAAAATAGAGATCAAGACGTGTTATCAATGTTCAAAAGGATGGTGAAGAGTGGATTAATCCTAGAATATAGATTTTATAACATGATTGGTGATGTAGGAGAGTTCAAGAGGGTGTGGGATTATAAAGGATCTTTATTAACGGTCAATACTGATGGGATTACATATTGTTTGTAAAAAGTGTTTTTATGTATTTGGTTGAACCATGAAATAGAATATTCTTGTCTAATTCAAGTGCATATGTTGCAGTTTGTTATACTATATAAAATGAAAATAACGGCATGTTTATAGGACTGACTAGTCTACTGCACTGATCTGTATCCTAGTATTTCTGTAGCTGCTGTGGATGTTATGACCCATGAGTTTCATTTTTAACTAAATACTTTTCTTCAAATAAGAAGCTAACATTGGTATATGCTTTAGTCCAATGATTTCCCATAATGTGACCATATAGAACTTCCACAAAGTGTCCTCACACTATGTGGAAGTTTTTGTATGGTCAGATGTGGATGGACATTGTTAGATAAAAAGCTTTTGAAATCGGTAGGCATGGAACTTGGTCCTTTCGAACACTCATTGTGAAAACAATCGTCTGTGTTAACCTCTTAATAGTGGTGATTACATCTTCCGAGATCAATATCGTCCCCACGCTAGTGCTAATGTCCCCACGCTAGTGCTAATGTCCGCATGCTAGTGGTAACATCTTTATGCTAGTGCTAACGTCCCGACGCTAGTGCTAACATCTTTATGCTAGTGCTAACGTCCTCACGCTAGTGCTTATGTCCCCATGCTAGTGCTAACGTTCTCACGCTAGTGCTAACATCTTTATGCTAGTGCTAACGTCCCCATGCTAGTGCTAACATCTTTATGCTAGTGCTAACATCCTCACGCTAGTGCTAATGTTCCCATGCTATAGCTAACGTCCTCACGCTAGTGCTAACATTTTTATGCTAGTGCTAACGTCCCCACGCTAGTGCTAATGTCCCCATGCTAGTGCTAACATCCCCATGCTAGTACTAACATGTTTATGCTAGTGCTAACGTCCTCACACTAGTGCTAATGTCCCCATGCTAGTGCTAACGTCCTCACGCTAATGCTAACATCTTAATGCTAGTGATAACATCCCCACGCTAGTGTTAATGTCCCCATGCTAGTGCCAACGTCGCCATGCTAGTGCTAACATGTTAATGCTAGTGCTAACGTCCTCACACTAGTGCTAATGTCCCCATGCTAGTGCTAATGCCTCAAGCTAGTGCTAACATCTTTATGCTAGTGATAACCTCTCCATTGCCAAGGGTGCAATATAGGACTGTCTGCCTCTACTGCCTGACAGGAAATGTAGGCCATTTTCTCCCTGGTCCCTCGCACGCTCTCTCTCTCTCTCTTTCACTCTCTCTCTCTCTCTCTCTCTTGCTCTCTCTAATGGATTTTTAAGTGACACTGAGCACCATAGCATGAAAATAATGGCTTCTATAATAATACAGCCCTATTCTGTAAAACAGTGAGATCAGATGTGAAATATTTTCTCTTGCATGTGTGTGTTTGGTCTTCTTATTGACAGTGTAAATATAACCTGGCTTGTACATATAACAAGCTGTAATGTTTTAGACCTGACAAAGCAATGCTAAATACCTCCAACATTCTATCAACAGCTTATGGGTGATTTTTACCATGCTGGGAAGGAAACAAGACATTTGCATTTAGGTCGATGATCATAACCAAAGACACAGTTATAATTATAACGCGTTCCTTGCTTCATCCAACAAACCTGTTTTGTTTGTCTGCAGTGGAACCTGTATTGGCTCTACAGCGGATTACCTTCTTTGTTGCAGCTATTAGTCTGGGCCAATTTCTCTATCTCTCTATTCACTATAAGACGGTTTTATTGCTAGACAGTTTATCGATGTTTTGCAATTGCTGTTATGACATCTATTAATTTACTTCTTAAAGAAATATCAGGTTGTTCTGAAAGACATATAGTGGCAAGTGTCAAAATTGTTTCTGGAAGGTTTAATGTATATTCTATAATTCTTAAATAATTACTTCATAATTATACATTGTTTTAATAACAAATGTCTGTAGACATTAGTGGGTTTAATAGAGGACATTAACTACATCTATAGTTTATGTACATTTTATATTCAGAAACTGAAATATTATTACTCATATCCGAGAAAGCTTACACTGCTTTCCCAAGAAGAATGTTTCACAAAACTCTTTACGGTGCCACTACTTTAAATTAGTCTACTTTGATTAATGGCAGACAGTGAAAACTGCTTTTACATGGCCATTGCAAAAATAAAACATACATAATCACCCAGAAGTTCCTTAGTTTGCACAAACCCCAGACACATATCCTCTGGTTTCACACCAAAGTTCAATGTGAAATGTGATGCCACGTTTGTGCCACAGAAGCCAAAGTAAATGTCTTGTCAAATGGAGGTCGACTTTTGATGCAACTGAGGGAAATGGCCATTTGGAACAAGAAGGCGTCATTGAATGGAATATTAAAAGCAATCCATTCTAATCTTTGTGATAAAGGCTCTTTGGCATTTTTTAAAACCTACTGCGTAAAAGCCAGTAAAAGGAAAGCACTTGGAGCTATTGCAGAATCAATATCATATTTAAAGTGCTCAAACAAATTTGGTGTCCAGTATAGTGCTATATTAATAGCATTCTGGTGCCAGGAAGAGAGAGATACTCATTTATTTAGAGCTGCTACCATATGCATATGAATACCATATACAGTACATATGAATACTATTGAACAGTGGTCCCCAATCCTGGTCCCGGAGAGCCGCTGCCCTGCATGTTGTAGATGTCTCCCTGCTCCAACACACCTGATTCAAACTAATGGGTCATTATAACAAGCTGTGTTGGAGCAGGGAGACATCTACAACATGCAGAGCAGCGGCCCTGTAGGACGAGGATTGGGGAACCCTGCAATAGAACATAAATTCACATATGATGCTTTGCGTTTGTTGTCATGCAAACAACATTATTTTGTATGTTATAATCAGGTGTCTGGGTGAGAAACTAGCAATGACATGTGTTGTCAAACAGAAGGGGTTGGACCACCAGAGAGAGAACAGCGCCCCTACTGGCCAACATGTTGTGCCTACCTATGCGGACATCACACAAAATGATCTGCTTTGGAGATGAGCCACTAACACTCAATGACCAACTGGAAGGTGGTGAGGTGAGGCTTTGGAGGCCTTGTGCTGCAGACAGATAGTTGGAGGTCTGTGTTGGCAGGGCATAGGGCATCTGCCGTCAAGCAGCTGACTGATGCGTATTGTTGGCTGTGGACCACATGTTGGGATTCCACAGCTTTCGATACATGTTTGGGCTTTAACACGCGTGAAGAAGGATTCCTTTCAACAGTTACTGAAGCAATGGAGACATTTGCCTGCCTGCAGTTCATTGTGGGATGTTTATGGGCTGATATGATCGGTATTAAAGTTCAACCGCACCCTAAAATTAGTTTTGTGAGCTGAAACCTACGTAATAGGATTGATCTGTGATGAGACACATCATCATCACACATTAGAGAGATCTACAACATGCAGGGTGCAGCCCTCCAGGACTGGAGTTGAATAGCCCTGCCTTAAGGTATGATTACAGTTGTGTTTATTCTGCTGCTAAGACAGCGTGAATAGCAGAGATCAGGTTGTAACAGACGGTGAAGTGACATTTGTCTTACCGGGCTGTTCCCTGATTGGTTCCTGATTGAACCACACACACACACAGTAATGATCCCAGCTTTTTTAAATAGCAAATTATTAAATAAGGATCAAATCCCCCCACCTATTATTTCTCTCTCTCTCTGTTCTTCCATCCCATAATTACAAATCTCAAACATTCAGCGCACACACTGCCGTCCTCCAAGGCATCGCAGGGTTGTTTGAGGAGAGGATTCTCTGCCTCCATTGTTCCAGGGCCGGTGAGTTTCAGCCCCACATCCATGAGGCAGCACGCAGTAAAATGCAGTTCTGGATGCTTGGCTTCCTTTTGCCATTCATGCTAATGTTCCCAGCTGTCTGTCACCATGGTGACCAAAACACAAGCCAAGTGACACGATTGATGACAACAAACCGAGAGAATATTGTCTGACACTAAACATGCAGAGCAGAAATAAAACTTGTCGTTCTGTTACATTTGCTGTGTTTACAATAACATAATGGGCCACTTTCAGCCACTAATACATGGTAATTAAATGACGCCTGTTTTTTTTTTGGCGAGATACGAACGGTTTCATAAGATAATAAGGTTCATAAGGTAAGATGAATTCTGCACTTGGATCTGCGCTAGTTTCAAAGTTAGATTGATAAATGACAACCAATGAGTGCCCTCAAAGTCTTTTACTTTTTTATATATAAGTAAATATATATTTTTATATGCCTAGTAGTTTGCTATGAAGGTTGGGGTCCTTAGGGCGTGGCGGCTCCCCCGCCTCGCGGTGGCTGGAGGTTCCCAGCTGCCAATGCATAAATTTAGCTAGGACTGATCATTCAAACGTGCAGTTTTCTTCTCACAGATAAAGATGATGAATTCTAATATTATGGTAAAGAGTATGACGCTTCTATCTTTGCCTGATGCCTGACAACATTCCTTACATTAAGCACAAAGCACACAGAGAAGTTTTTCCACCTCCAATGTAAACATTTACAACTGCATGAATTCCCTCCATAAAGATTCAGTTTGACCTTCGGATCTTGCTTAATCTTTTCCCAAGAAAGATTGTCTTGTTTTGTGTAATTGTCCACGCAGCAAGTTCAGAAGCAGGTTAAACTCTTTTGATGAAGACATTGGAGCAGATCTTGTGCTGGTCTGATCCGTGACGGAGGTCACGCGTCTCTATTTCTCCAGAGTGCCCCTGCTGCAACATTTAGCCTCCAGAGGCTTTCAGCTCAGATATTTTATTCCCTTCCCTCAAGTGACTTGTTTTTGCAGGGTTTTGGGCATGCATGTGTACGTGCGTGCATGTGAGCTGCTGGCCCACATCTCCAGACTGGTCTGTGCGGAGGAGCGTTTCGTCCTCGTCAATCCTTCCACACGTCTGTCCGTCTGCTCGCTCCCGGACGCCGAGGGCTGTGGCCGGAGGTAACGCGTTGGAGACAGGCTTCCCACAGCACAGAGCACCCCTCCAAGCTGCTGTGTGTTGTTTGTGCTGCGGGGGGCTGGGCCAGTGCGTGAAATGCAACGCACCCATCTGTGTCGGCGTGAAGGCAGACGCTCTGCTCCGTGCGCCCGCCCGGGGGTGCGAGCAGATAGAAGCGCTGTCAGGTTAAGAGCAGGTTTGTAGCCGAGTCAGGCGGAGCGCGGCGGGAGAGAAAGGCCCAACAAGTCACGGGTCAGCGGGCAGATGGGTCCTCGCTCATGCACCCGCCAGCTGGCACCGTGGGAAACCAACTGAGCATCGTTGTTCTCCAGGTGGAGGTGCCGTCTGCCGTCGAGACAGGAGAGACGGGCACACAAAGCAACGCAGATGCTTTGCCGCAGGAAGGGAAGGAACCTCCCTTTACCTGCATCTTCATGACAACACGGGACACACTTTATTATCATCGTCATTATTGCTTCATCACTGTTTATGTTCACATACAAGAAACATCAAGGAGTGTGACTTTACCAGCAGTGAAGCCAATGCGAGGTTTGAAAAGAGATAATCAGAGAAGCAGGCGCCCTGCTAGGGGTGATGGTTATTGACCTCTGCACGGAGGCGTGCGTGTGTGTGTGTGTGTGTGTGTGTGTGAGCAGCAGCTCCATAACGGACAGCGTTCCTCCAAATGCCATCAAACGACTCCCCCAGACCATGGCAACACGTCCCTAAATAAGTAAACATGATACTTCTGCCCCCCTGCTCCAGTCTGTCACGCTGGCCCGGAACACTGCCAAAGTGGTCGTCGTGGTGACGGTGGGAGAGAGGAGGGGAATGGAAGGTGTGGCAGAGACCTCATCAGGATACATTTAGTTGGTGGGGGCGGACCGGCATCGACATCAAACCTCCGACCTGCGAGTCATTTCATTGCAGCAGCCTATCGGGCCGCGAGCGGCGGCATCAGAGCTGCTCTTATCTGTGAGGTGCTGCCGCCGTGCCCATGGTGACGCACCAGGACAGCCAATGGAGCCCCGATACACTAGGTATCCATGGTGACGCACCAGGACAGCCACTGGAGCCCCGATACACTAGTTATCCCTAATTGTGAACTCTGGCCTCCTCTGAGCTCCTCTGACCTCCTCTAATCTCCTCTAATCTCCTCTGAGCTCCTCTGAGCTCCTCTGAGTGTAGTGATCTTCTGTGATCTCCTGTGTTCTTGTGTCATGCTGTGTGCAGTGACAGGGTCCCTTTAAAGCAGCAGGTCTCACACGGTGAAGCGACCAGGTTAGAACATCAGCGCATGTTCCTGACAAATAGCAGGAGCTCCCGCTGTGCTCCTGCAACCTGTTTAGTGGGCGTTCATGTGGCAATGTGCCTCTCCTCCCCTCTCCTCTTCTCTCGTCCCCTCTCCCCTCCTCTCCTCCCCTCTCCTCTCCACTCCCCTCCCCTCCTCTCCTCAGGCAGCGCTATGTTTCCACATGCTTCTACACCAGTCACCCAGTCGTCATTGACTGGCGACTGACTCGAAACCATTTTCCAAGTTGTTTTTAGGTGACACTTTCCATCTGTTGCAGGGTTATATTTATCTCGCCCAAAAAAGACACTTTACTGTGACACAGAACTGAGTCAATAAATATTCTTGGCGATGAAGAGAAAAAATAAAAAGCAGGGCTCTCTCTCTGCCAGGGGAAGCACAAGGCTCTCTCACTCTGTGTTTTTTATTAGTATTTGTTTAGCATGGATTCCCAGACCTGTTGCTGCGTGGGCCTCAGGGAGGGTTCTGTGGCTCGCGTGTGATTCTTCCCTGCGTCTGGTCGTGCAGCTAACGCGGCTATCTGCCCTCTCCCATTCCCTCGGGGGGCCGTGCCTGCTCCAGAACACCTTCCCAAGGCTGGTGAGGAGCATCTCTCATTTAAAAACACATTTACTTAAGTTGCCATTTACTTTAAAGGTATAGTGAATTACTGTAAGATATAATACACATTGTCAAGTTCACCAAATATCTCCTCGCTACTAGCTTACTGTTCTCTGTGTGCGCTAAAAACATGATCTTTTCCCACACAGCCCTGACTTCCAATGTGAGGGGCGGAGCTTCTGATGGAGCACCCTATGCCATTAAAGGTTCATAAATCAACGAGCTTTCTCCAGAATGTCTTTCCATCTTTAACATACATTGACGTGGGTGTGCTTGGTCTTTATTACTGTACTGTATGTGTCATATTACTGCAATGTATCATATTGTGATTGTGTTTATTGATCTATTCCTGATGTCCTGCTCGGCATGTTCTCTCTCGGTTCTCTCCTCTGTGAAGCAGCGACCTGTAAAGAGAGCCGTGCTTCACAGAGCGTGGAGAAAAAATGTACATCTGTCTTCTGTGTGTCAGCGCTAACAAGAGATGTGTCTGCGGGGTCAAGGGTGAAGGACGGACAAATGGACGAACATGGCTCGGTCAGCGTGCCTGAGAGGTCCAAGGTAAAGGAGACCGATAGGTGGCAAACAGTCTACCTATAGAAAGCCTCTTTTGCCTGTTCTCTCTCTCTCTCTCTCTCTCTCTCTCTCTCTCTCTCTCTCTCTCTCCCACCCTCCCACACACACATGCACACACTCCATGATGTGAGAGAGCCCCAGAGGTGCATGCTGGGAGAGTGTCAGGTTGGGCGACCTGCACTTCAGTGTCACGGTGACGGATTGCCTTCCATTTCCCTGCCTGCCTCCAACACACGCTGACGCCCCCAGGAGGTGGAGGTGTGAAAATCACAGCCCCTCATTATATGACATCACAGCCCTTCACTCCATGACATCACAGCCCCTCACTACATGACATCATAGCCCCTCATTATATGACATCACAGGCCTTCACTAGATGACATCACAGGCCTTCACTAGATGACATCACAGCCCCTCACTACATGACATC